>DWHJ01000001.1:0-15887 GCA_018247615.1 Dalla cyprius quinka
TTTTCTTTCTGTTGTGACGTTTCTCAAGTGTATCTTAAGTGTACCATGATGAAATAAAAATTATGGTTAAAAAAAAAGATTCAGCCGCTTGGAAAATTCGGAAGGCAACTCACCACTGAAGAACAGCGGTATGTGAGCGGGTACATGACCGCTGTTCTGGTACGTGTGGTCGTTTCCGATCGGAATGCGGTGCACGTTGTACCCGCCGCACAAGTACCGCACAATCATCTCCGGCGCCTGGAACGTGTTTACGAGGTAATTTTGGAAGCCGAGATGCCTAAAAAAAAAAAACGGATGAACTGTAGTGTATAGTAGGTAGCGGCTGTTGCGTTGTCGCCACGGAGTTAGAACCACCTGAAGCTTCGTCACTTCAGGTAAATAACGCGGGTGTTTTCTTGACGAAGAAGCGCATAATGAATATAGAAAATTGGATTACAAAAAGGATGCGTAAAATCAAAAGAAGTAAAAGTGTGTAGCGTAGTCGTAAGCGTATATTTCAGACGGACAAATGTAATGCGACTCGCGCGCGGTCCGGCGGGGTGCGGCGGTCACTGATTGGTTGGCGGCCGATATCACGTCATCGTGGTCCAATCAGGACTCAAGATGACGTACGCTACGGGGCGATGTTAGTAGGGTAATATTGGGGATTCTGCATCACTCACCTCGCAGCGCTCGGCTCGCGATGCAAATCGCCCCAATATTACACTACTTGTTTATGCTACGATTTGCAATCCACATGAATACTATTCGATTCGTTGGAGCAAATGACAGCGTACACGACGGCGGATCATACTTATTGTAAACAATATCAAATTCGTCGTCCGCGGCCGCCGCGACAGCGCATTCCAATGAGCCGATGCAATGCATAACTTGCGCCGCTTAATTATTTTGCTCATCTTGTGCTCGTAATAATAAATTATGTCGATTGACACAAGTGACTCGATCGCTCATCGCAGGAATAATGAAGCGCGCTATAGTCTTTTGATCGGATCAGATTGAAGACGATGAAAAGACGACAACTTAGAATAAACAACTTAGAATGAACAACAACTTAGAACAAGATATGAATTTAGGCACTACATTACTATTGATACATTTTTATCAGTATATCTAAGCATAATAATCGGTATAAGTGTAAGGGTTAGATAATGTAAAATCAAGAAAAATGGAATACTTTTAGCATCAAGCCTGGGGCTTTTTGTACCTAGCAAGTTGTTTTCGTATGATAAATAATTTTTAAATTAAAATACATTAAAGAAAGGAAGTATCTTAGGGAATGCAATAAATATTTTACGAACTTTAAAAAGGAGAAGTTTAGCAATTCGACTAAATATTTTGGAGGGGTATTACACAATTTCTCTATCAATTGACAACTTTAATTTTGTGAGAGTCACAAAAAGAATCACAAGAGTCAAAACGTCAAAGTTGATTCCATATCTTCATAACTTCTAAATGATGTACTGCTACTTCGAACATCATACTTAGGCACGAATGCTTTATTTTATTTTAACCTTTGAATATCATCTAATTAACTTCAAGTGATTCGATTTCAAACTTATGTGGAAGGGAAGGCAAATAATGCTTTTTATTATTAGTATTACGAGTACCTACGTGACGTGGAATCCCAAACTTTATATATTTGTTACAAAGTATATGCATACAAAAATCTTTTTTTGTTTCTCCTAAAAAAAATTATATAATAAAATCGAATAGAATTTTTAAATCAAATGTTATTTTACAAAAAAGGCTTAACTTCGAATGATCAAAGCGAGCTTAAGATAATTAAGCTATAGCGATTGCAAACTCTCTGATCCCTTTTTTTTGAGTCCTAGTTCGACGTTTATCATCGATGTCGAAGGCGACAGCGGATGCATGCTCGTTTGCTATTTTTATATCCCCTCAAAGCTCAAATGTATTAGGTCTCCGCACTACAAACATGGATAACCATTATAACTAGATCCCTTAATTTTTTTTCGTTCAAAATAAAAGTGAATCGAATAGTGCTTTACATAATTATTAAATCACGTTAAATGTAGATTAGGAAATGTAAAAAAATCCTGTAAATTGATGTCCCAAAAGTTAGAAAGCTCAAACTTCATCGGTGTTATACTTAAATCACAATAATACCCAATATAATAAGAACTCCTTAAGGTATGCGACTTCCATAACACAAACTTCGTCTCAAAAATCGCTGACGGGCCTGACGCCATCCTATTCAGACAATGTAAAGGTGTAGACATGTGATTCAATTTCCAGTCAATGGATTTTAGACTTTATCTAGATCATTCATAGGAGCTATAAATAAATGTGACTTAAACAAAATAGTAATTAAATTTTTGCTAAAGTATCATTGTGGAGCGGGCTTTAGGAATCGGCCATATATAAGGAGAGACGGGAACACGTCAAGCCATTTTAAATTTTCTTTTTGATAGAAGTGACGTGAAGTGCGCATCAAATCTGTAAGTATGTACGTGTCTTTTTTTATTGTTATTTTTTTTATCTAGTATTCTTTATCTTGAATTCATACTAATAATCGATAAATATAAATGAAATTAAAGTCTGTCTGTCTGTTGAATAATGAAATAATAATTGAATATTTGTGTGTCCTATACTCGTAAGTAAAAAATATCTAACAACTAGATAAAATGTATATTATCCTTAAAATTTGTTTAACATTTCTGTCTGTGGCTGTAATGTAACTAGTGTAACTGTAGTCAGTTTTATTGAATTTAAACTATTTTATTTCAGGTCGTCTGCAAGCAGAATACTGAACCCATTCGACTCGGATGTAGAGAGTACTAAACCTAAAATCAAAAATAGGGTGAAAAAGTCGATAACAGAAAAAAGAGATAATAGTATTAAGAAGAAGAAGAAAGTTGTTCTGTGTTCAGATAGTGAATCTGAAACAGATCCGGAACCACAAAAGAAAAAAAGTTTAAAGCGGCCGTTTGCCTTCGATTCAGAGGTAAGTTCAAAAAATTGTACATTCCTCACAGCACATCATTGATCTGTTACTGAGAAAGAGCATCCTCTTTCAGAATGAGAAGGATTAGGTTATGCTGTCAGACTTCATCCATCTATATGTCATTTTTATCCATCTATCTGAGTTTATTAGTAATATTTTATTTCGATCGTTCGAAAAATCGTTTTATTCTCTTGATAATCATATTATTAAGATTGTTACCAGCATCAAACAGGAGTTTGGAAAATGTATTTGTATAATATGTATACTATATTAAAATTGATATTTGTTTTCAGGAAGAATCCGATGTACAAGAGCCCGTCAGAGCGGCGGCGCTAAGAAGTTTTTTATCGCGTCGCGCAGGCTCTGGCTACACGCTGCAGAGGGCAGACCCGCGGAAGACCGGCAAGTACTATGTAGAGCTGCGCGTGTACAACACGCGAGAAGCAGAAAAGTTAGGCTCCGATCGATGGAAGCGTTCTCTTATAACCTTTAAGTCAGCTGTAGAGGATAAAAGCCTGACCTGGAAGGCGGTTTCTAGCTTAGTCGCGGCGGCGAAGGAGGAGTACTCCTCTATACAGCCCATTTTGTACCCCTCTAATGTTTTTTAACTAACCCAACATTAAATATTATTTGCTCTTATACTTTATTATTTTCTGTCAATATATGTCTTTTTTTTAGAGCACAGAAAAACTAAGTACTGAAATCTGAATCTAAAAACCAAAAGCTAAATATTGAAAATTTGAATCTACTTAATTAATATCAGATATTTTAGATTATCTAATGCTTAAGTAACATTTAAAGAAATTTAAATTGAACTTTTTTGACAATTAATAAATAGATTTAGTTTACATTGGCACTTTTAGTATATGATTAATTAACTTTGATAGCAAAGTAAATATTGGAATTTAAGAGCTAAAATTTAAAATATTGGAAAGAAAAAGCCTTGAATTATTTAAATACATATATTTAGAGATATACTAAGTATATTGATATATAATACTTGAAAATGAAATACTGTCAGGAATGTAATGCATATATATCCAAGTATTCATCACATAAGAAGAGTAATATTCATAAAAGTAATTGTTTACTTAGAACTGAGTTTGATAATGTCCAATTAATAGCTACCGCTTTCAAAAATAGAATTGCGAGTTATAGAGTAAATCATTCAAGTAACATAATTATACCAGATTTTTTCTTATCTAATATTTCTAGTACTGTATGCAATATAATTAAAACATTACTTACGAAACATAAGTCAATCAAGATAAATTTTGAATTATTCGTATTGTACAAACTTCCTAAAAATGATGAAATATCTCTAAAATCTTTTAACACCAAATATACAGCTATAGTACAAAGCACAGATTTACATTCTCTTTTTAAAGAATACTCGAAAAATTTAATAAGAAAATGCACTGAGTTCGAATTATCAGAATCTGGTTGGACAATTGAGTCAATTAACCATCTCGAAGTAAATGTGGCTAAATATAATCCTTTAAGAGCCGGTAATTTCATTTCTTTACCAAAACATATTATCAGAACAAAGTCATGTCTTAATATTCATAATACAGACAGTCACTGCTTCCTCTGGTGTATCATAGCACATATGTATCCAGCCAAACATAATCCAAATAGAATTTCATCTTATCCACACTATTTTAAAGTTCTTAATGTAACTGGCATGTCTTTCCCACCGACTTTTGAAGATATAAAATGTTTTGAAAAACAGAACAGAAACATAAGTGTCAATATTTATGGATTAGAAAAGAATAATACGATAACCGGACCTTTGTACAAAACTGTTGAAAGAAAGCTAACGCATGTAAACTTATTGCTTATCCATAAACAAAATAAGACTCATTTTGTTTTAATCAAGAATTTTGAAAAGCTAGTCCGTAAACAACTTACAAAACACAAATGTAAAATTCATTTATGTGATGAATGTTTTCTTTACTTTGATTCTAAGGTAAAATTAGAGTCACATGATTGCGCTCGAATGCAAACAGTTCTTCCAGAAATTAATACTAAAGTACGGTTTTCTAATCCAGAAAGAAGTCAAAGAATTCCAATAGTGATTTATGGCGATTTTGAAAGTTTACTTCGAGAATATTCTGATAAAAATAA
Organism: Dalla cyprius quinka; assembly: GCA_018247615.1. Classification (NCBI taxonomy): domain Eukaryota; kingdom Metazoa; phylum Arthropoda; class Insecta; order Lepidoptera; family Hesperiidae; genus Dalla; species Dalla cyprius. Next base: position 5,093 of record DWHJ01000001.1, read on the forward strand.
AAGTAAGCATGTGCAAAATGTTCAGATTCATGAAGCTACTTGTTTTGCCTATTACATATGCTGTGAATCCACCCCCGAATTGAACGACTTTGTTTCTTATCGAGGGCCGAAATGTGCAAAAAAGTTCGTAAATTCAATTTCTAAGGATGTTAGGAGATTACATAGATATTTAAATATTTCCAGAGATATGAGCCCGCTTACTAGTGAAGAGCAAATATCTTTTAATAGCGCTGCAGTATGTTATATTTGTAAAAAAAAGTTTTCTTCTACTAATTACAAAGTTTATGATCATAACCATTTTACGGGTAAATACAGAGGTCCAGCTCATAATTCATGTAATTTAAACAACAAAAAATGTAATTTTATTCCTATAATATTTCATAATCTTTCTGGATATGATTGCCATTTATTTATAAAAGAACTTGCAAGTGTATGTGGTCGCATTAATTTAATTCCAAAAAACAAAGAGAAATTCATTTCCTTTACAAAGTTTTTTCCAATCGATATGCACACTGCAGCTCAGTTAAAATTTATAGACTCTTTTAATTTCTTGAGTTCAAGTTTAGATCATTTAGCGCAGACTCTAAATCCTGAAGATTTAAAACATTTACGATCATTCTTTGCAGATGAAAATTTATTCCGTTTATGTCTTCGAAAGGGAATATATTGCTATGACTATGTAGATTCTTGGGAAAAGTATAATGAAACTCAATTACCAGAACAATCAAATTTTTACAATAAATTAACTTCGGAATCTATAACAATCAAAGATTATAATCATGCTTTAACTGTTTGGAAAAAATTTGGTATAAAAAATTTAGGCGAATATACTGAATTATATCTGAAGTGCGATGTCTTACTACTTTGCGACATTTTTGAGAAATTTAGATCTATGAGCTTAAATTATTATGGTCTTGATCCATGTCATTATGTTTCATCACCTTCGCTAAGTTGGGATGCTATGCTTTTGTTGACAAGTATTGAGTTGGATTTAATTTCTGATATACAAATATATCAATTTTTAGAAAATGGTATTAGAGGAGGTCTAGCTCAGTGCTCACTAAGGTATGCAAAGGCTAATAACCAATATTTGCCGAATTACAATGAAGAAGATCCGAATTCATTCTTAGTTTATTTAGATTGTGTAAATTTGTATGGTTATGCTATGATGCAGCAGCTACCTTACAAAGATTTCAGATTTTTAAAACAAGAAGAAATAATCAATTTTAATGTCAACTCTATTTCTCCTAATAGTAATGAAGGATATATACTCGAAGTAGACATGCATTATCCTCCCAATATTCATGATGAGCATTCTGATTTACCATTTGCAGCAGAAAAGTTGGCAGTTCCAATATCATCGAATACTACTAATAAAAAATTGGTTGCAAATCTCTATGACAAATACAAATATGTTATCCATTATCTTCACTTAAAAGAATGTTTAAGAAACGGACTCGTATTATTAAAGATTCATAGGATTTTAGCTTTTAGTCAAAAAGCATTTCTAGAGCCATATATATCTCTAAATACATCATTAAGACAAAAGGCTACATCTGATTTTGAAAGAGATTTTTTTAAAAAACAAAACAATTCAATTTTTGGAAAAACTATTGAAAACAAGAGAAAACAGGTTGATGTAAAACTAGTGAACGTGTGGAAAGATAATTGTAATTACACTAATAAAATCTGTGGTGCTGAAAAATATGTAAGCGCACCTAACTTCAAAAATCTGGCAATAATTTCTGAGAACCTTGTAGCCATTCAACTACGACCAACAAAAGTAATTTTAGATCGGCCAATTTACGTGGGCTTTACTATATTGGAACTTGCAAAAAGTCATTTATATAAGTTTCATTATTCTGTTATGAAAAAAATATACAAAAATAATATTGAACTTTGTTATACCGATACAGATAGTCTTTTGTATTTAATTCACACAGAAGATTTTTATGAAGATATAAAATATCATATTAAGTACTTTGATACAAGCAATTTTCCTCAAAATAATATATACCATATCCCGCAAGTTAATAAACAAATACCGGGATATTTTAAAGATGAAATGAGCGGTGATATTATAACAGAGTTTGTTGGATTGAAAGCAAAATTGTACTGTATTAATACTTTAAATTCTATGATTAAGAAAGCAAAAGGCGTAAAGAAGTCAATTACTAAAAATCTTACTATTGAAAAATACAGAGATATTTTAAATCTCAAAACAACCCATAGAGATACTATGTACGTTATACGATCTAAAAATCATATACTTTACACGCAAAAAATGAACAAACTTGTTCTTAGCGGCAACGATGATAAGCGTCAAATGTGTAAAAACATGTATAAAACTTTACCTTGGGGACATTATAGAACATTGTTTTAAATTGTATGATACCTAATCAAATTACTTGTTTGCTTAAATGAATAAAGCGCTGGTTTATATATTTAGTAATAAGGACATTATAAAATCCATCAAAATTATTTAGCCAATGAATGTGAATTCAAAATTTTCTATTATTATTTTATGGCAAAATGTTTTAGCTTTAATATATGAAATAAAAAAGATTTTATAGTTATTGCTCTTGTTTAATTTATTATTCCATATCACCCCTGTTAAAGAGATATTACATAAAAGTAGTAAAATTTAAACAACTATGTATACTTAAGTGTATGATGAAATGAAAACAATTAATCATTTATTTCAAACATTTATTTTACTTAGTATTAATTAACATATTATTTATTTTAAACATTAAATGCTAGACTTGCTTAATTTCTTAACTACTTTACAGACTAAATGTTCTGTTTCGTCCATGATGTCGTCATATTCATTTGTCACTAAATATTGGACGTTCACGCTGGCGTTGTCAGGGTCAGTATTTATCTCATCCATATCACGACCATTTAAATCATATATCATAATTTTTATAAGATGGCGAGCATGAGCTGGTTCCTTTCGTATGATAAAAGATGTATTTTTCAAAGATTTTGTTGTGTTTTTTTTCTTCTTCAATCTTTCCACCGCCTTTGGCTGTCGATTCTGTTCGCAAGCCTTTGTCGCCACTTCATCGTACCAGCCTTGTCTATCTTGAGCATAGAAAAAAGGATTAGTAATCGGGTCTGAGTCTTCTATCACATTCTGAAAGCAAAAACATAAATATGTAATTAAACAAAGACAACTTTAAAATTAGTATGATATTTTAAGTAAAAATAAAGTAGTAACATATCATACCTCAGAGACATTTTCTGCAACATCTAAAACTGGACTGTAAGACGGCATGCGTGACATGATTCTGCAAAAACACCATATATTTCAAATATTTTATTACATAAAATAATTATTTAAACATTTATTTTAAATAAATGCACTTACCTCGCAGTGTAACTAAATAAAACAAGCGGCTTATAGAAAGCACTGCAGCGAACTGAATAATTTAGCATGTATAAACATGTAAAAAATATTTTGTAAGATGAGAATAGTATTATATTTGCAGAGTAGCTATTATCCTACCTTGGAATTTAGTAAATTGAGAGTTGGATTGTTTTGCTGAATAGACATAGATCTACTTTTAAATGTTGCTATGTAAATTATTATATATATATTGAGGTAAGATACTCACGAATTTAATAAACAAGATGAAGTTGATCAAACAACCCGTATCGCTTAACGTTGAGAATATTAGTATAGATGACTCTGCTCACAAAATCAGACATAGCATACTTTTGCCGAATACAATTCGATGCTTAATATGCGGTCCCTCTAATTGTGGAAAAACAAACGTTGTAATAAGTTTGTTATTGCATGAAAACGGACTTAAATTTAAAAATCTTTACTTGTATTCAAAAACCAATTTTCAGCCAAAATATCGTTTTTTGCGAGAAGTAATTAAGAGAGTGCCTAATATTTCGTTTTATGAGTTTAATGACGACAAAGATGTTATAATTCCGAGTGAAGCCTTAAACAATTCCATATTTATTTTTGATGATGTTGCTTGCGAAAATCAAATCAACATTCGTAATTATTTTTCTATGGGTAGACATAAACAAATCGATTGCTTTTATTTATCTCAAACATACTCGAAAATTCCAAAACAGTTGCTAAGAGATAACGCTAATTTTATTATAATTTTTAAACAAGATGATGTTAACTTAAAGCATATTTATGACGAACATGTCAGTTCTGATATGTCGTGGAACCAATTCAAAAATTTTTGTAGCACCGTTTGGGATAAGCCTTATAATTTTGTTTGTATTAACAAGGATTCGTCATTAAACAATGGGAGGTACAGAAAAAATTTTGATATTTTTTTTCACCTCGAGTGAAGTGTTATAAACGATTTTTTTCCAAAATAAATTTAGTGTTACTGCATCCTTGATTGAATGAAGTATTGATAACGAATATGGAGAAACATATTAAATTGGAATTACTTAAGTCCGTTGACTCGATTAAAAACAAATTAAAACAAATGAAAAATCATGAACATGAAATTAACTTATCTCTTAGTAAAATGCTAAAGCCTGTAACGGAGCCCCTAGGAACCTTAGTAAATGAGCAGAAACAAAATCAGAACATTAATATATGTATGGAAGATAATATGTCATGTCCAAATTCTGAATCAAACGTATCTGATTTTCAACTTTTTTGCGATTCTGATCCTTCTTCCGCAGAATCCTCTAAATCTGAGATAAAAGATAATATGGAAGTTTCATTAGATCGCGATGATATTTATAATATTTATGATGACAAGTTAAATATACCATTTGGAATCAGAAAACATAATAAAACTTTAATGATGGGTAATTCAAAAGTATCATTTTCTAAAATTGATAGCTTAGATTGTGAAAATACAGTTTTAGTTAAAATTGGAGCAAGAACTTACAGTTTAACTAGCGGGCTTAAAGAACTTTTACTCCGGAAACATCCTGATTTAAAGTCAGTATCAAGCTCAGATAAACTTGTGTATAAGGATATGCTTGTTCATACTAATGCCCATAAGAGAAATTATAGCCCTAAAGGTCAAATTAGAGGTGATAAAGGAATTAAATACCGTAAAATAATCAAACCGCTATTTTCTGAAATTTTAACTAGTAAAATTCCAAAAAAAGTTGGAGGTAATTTACCAAAACTTAAGAAATATAAAGCTAACACTGATATGGTATATTGGGACGATCCAAATGAGTTGGTTGAAAGATTAAAATTATTAATAGCTTCAAAAGATGCTGGCAATACTAATCATGATAATGAAATTATATCAATAGTAGAAGAATTAAAGGAAGCTAATATTATTAAAGAATAAATACTATGCATTGAAAACTTTTTAATCAGTATAACGTAGGCGCTCCTGTTGAATATTATAAGAAATTCGGTAAGCATTTATTATAATATATGCAGATAGATGATACGTGATGATATTTATATATAATTATCTTGCTAAATATTGAATTATAACAATTTATACATATTATTTCTAGCCATGAGTAAAGCCGATGTGGTGAATGAAGTTCATAAAAATGCTAGGGTGAATTTTCAGCGTAGAAATGTTATTATGAGAGATATAGATGATTTATGGCAAGCAGACTTAATTGATATGCAATCAATTTCTAAGGAAAATAAAAACTATAGATTTATACTCGCTATTATTGATACATTTTCGAAATATGCTTGGACGTTTCCTATTAAAACTAAAAGTAAAGACGATGTATGTAACAGTTTTATGAAGCATCTTAATAAATCGCGGGTGCCTAAAAACCTTCAAACCGATAATGGAACAGAATTTTACAATGATAAATTTCAGAAAATTATGAAATCCTACAATATTAATCACTACTCAACCTTTTCAACAAAAAAGGCTTCTATAGTTGAGCGATTTATTCGAACTTTAAAATCTAAATTATACAAAGAATTTAGTTTAAAAGGTAACTATAACTGGGTAGATGACACCCTCAGTAATGTTATTCATAAATACAATCATAGTTACCATCGAACTATCAATGAAATTCCTGCAAATGTAAATAATAAAAATAAAAAACGAATATTAGCAAGATATCGTAGATGGATAAAAAAAGATAATCTAAAACTTAAATTCAAAATAGGTGACTATGTACGCATTAGTAAATACAAAGGTACATTTGAAAAAGGATATACTCCCAACTGGTCGACAGAAATATTTAAAATTCGGAAAGTGCAAAATACAACTCCTATTACCTACTTAATCGAAGATACAATTAGAGGTCAGCACATTTTAGGTGGATTTTATGCGCAAGAGCTACAAAAGACAAAACATCCCAACATATATCTAGTCGAAAATGTTCTTAGAAGAAAAGGCAAAAAGGTTTTAGTAAAATGGTTAGGTTTACCTTCTACTGAAAACAGCTGGATAAATAAGTCTAATATATTGTAATAAATATACTTGTTTGTCAGTATAGTTGGCAATATAAACAAATTAACAAAAAAATTATATTTAATAAATAGTTAGCATATAATTTAACAGTCTTATGATGTGCATTGGTGAGAACAGTCTTCTTAATTGGCTAATTAATCATTTACCGTTTGAATTACATTTACCAGGATACAATTATTGCGGTCCTGGCACAAATTTAACCAAGAGACTATCACGCGGCGATAAAGGAGTAAATAAATTAGACGAATATTGCAAAGAACACGATATTGCTTATCAAAAATCCTCAAACTTAAAAGATCGGCTTAGGGCAGATTTAGTTTTGTTAAAAATGGTCAAAAAACGCGCGATTGCTCCTGAGGCAAGCGTAGATGAAAAGTTGGCTGCGAATCTTGTAAGCAATGCTATGCTAGCTAAAATTAAAGTTGGAGCTGGCCTTAAAAAATGTAAACGTAATAAAATGTCCTCCAAAAATTCGAGAAACGGTTTTAAAAATAAGTTAAAAAATATCATTTCAAAAACGAAAAGACATATGCAAAAATTAAAACCAAAGTGCAAAAAAACGGCGCTTGAACTAGCTATAGCTGCGGCTAGAGAACTAGTTGATGATTCATCTATAAAACTTCCTCGTATTATTCCTATACCAAAAACTGGCGGAGTGTTACCTTTGATTCCTATTTTTGCTGGATTATCAGCCACGGGAGCCTTAGCAGGTGGTGCAGCTAGCATACTTAAAACTATAAATGAAATCAAAATGGCCACAAAACGATTTGCTGAATTAAAGAGACACAATGAAAAAATGGAAGCTCTGTGTATCGGAAATGGGCTACATGTTAAACCTCATAAAAATGGATTTGGCATTTTTGTATCAAAGGAAAAAAACTAGATTATAGGCTACCCAGGCGAGCTTTAACTAACATAGACATTTTAAAGTATGGAAAAAATATTCCCCATTTTCGAAATGTTTTTATGAGAGATGAACTCCCTAAACACCCCCATAAAAAAGAATGTGGAGTAATTAATTTAGATGTTTCCACAAATCCTGGTTCTCATTGGGTAGCCTATGCAAAAAATAATAATTATATTGAATACTTCGATAGTTATGGAAATCTTAAGCCTCCATCGGAAGTAATAAAATACTTAGGTTACAAAGTCTGCTATAATTATGATAATATACAGCGTGATCATCCTTTTAATTGCGGACACCTCTGTTTAAATTTTTTAAAGAATTTTTGGCGCAAGCAAGACATAAAATAAAGAAGATCTACTATAATCATTCAGTATACAAGCATGTCTATAACCGTTACCATCTCCGGAAATAAATCAGATTTGGAGTCCTACTTTCAACCACCTCTGAGTTTATCTGATCAATACGAGTGCGGTCTGCTATATTTTTCAGTATTAAGCTCGACATCAAAATTTTCTAATATTAACAATAGTGTTCCGTCTGTGATCAGAATTGAATGCGATTTAGTGCATGGCTCATATTGCAACGGATTACCTACTCATATTATTCACGAATTTGTATCTAAAACTGCTGATCATAATTGCATGGAAATACCGCAGAATGTTATTTACTTCCCTGTGAATAAAAATATCATTTCATCCATATCTATTAAGATTGTTGATCAATTTGGTTACAGTATTAATTTCAAAGAAGAACGCATTCAAATTCGTCTTCATTTAAGGAAAGCAAAATGATATTGTATTATAAAAACCCTGCAGTTTACGTAAAGTCTCCTATTACTTCTATAACCTCTAAGGAGCGAAGACGTAAGAAAAAAGTTAAGAACTTGACTAAAACGAATAAAGATTTTCTTAAAGCTCTAGGTTTTACAGTATGAATATACTACAGATTAATGAATCACCCAACTTCGATACTTCCATTGAAAGTTATGAAGTCCACTCTTATAATCCCTATAACAACAGCTTCAGAGAAAACGATGAAATCAGAATTCCCATACACCAGCAAGATATATACGTGTTACCATCAGCGAGTTCAATTTACATCGAAGGTCAGGCAAAGCTCCTCGACAAAGATGGTCATCAGATTAAGAAACCTATTACGTTCAGTAATAACTCTATTATGTTCTTGTTTCAAGATATTAGATACGAAATAAATGGAATTGAAATAGATCGTATTAAAAATTCTGGTATAACGTCAACAATTAAATCATACGTTTCATTGAATGAAGGAGAAAATAAAGTTGCTGCTTTGTGGGGCTGGAATTTAGACGGATTTAAAAACGAAAGCGGTAATTTTAGTGCTATTGTACCTTTAAATAAGATTTTAGGATTTGCAGAAGATTACAATAACATTGTGATAAATTGTAAACATGAACTTATACTCAACAGAAGTAACTCTAATTTAAATAGTATTATAGGCACTGAAGATGTTGTAAATTTTAAAATAGAGATACAAAGAATACAATGGCGAATGCCACATATAAAAGTTTCGGATCGTGAACGACTTAAACTTCTTAAAAATTTAGAAAGGGATAAACCTATTCAGATGGCGTTCAGAAATTGGGATTTATATGAATATCCATTACTTCCTCAGACAACCAAACATTCCTGGTCTGTTAAAACTGCGTCACAGTTAGAGAAACCTCGATATGTAATTTTTGGTCTACAAACAAATAGAAAAAATAAGAAAACGGCGGACAGTTCTCAATTTGATCATTGTAACGTTAGAAATGTAACATTATTTTTGAATTCACAATATTATCCATATGAGCCGTTAAACTTAAATTTTTTCGAGAAGAAATACAATATATTATACGAAATGTATGTGAAATTTCGTCAGTCGTACTATAACCGTCCGGCAGATCCGTTGTTTGATTTAGCGGGTTTCAAGGAGAAGGCTCCTCTGTTTGTCATAGACTGTTCGAGACAAAACGATAGTTTGAAGTTGGGTCCCGTAGATGTGCGGTTGGAGATCGAATGTTCAGCGGCACTACCAGATAAAACAACTGGATATTGTTTAATTATTAACGATCAACTTGTGGAATATAAACCTTTAAGTAACATAGTGCGTAAATTGTCATGACTGCCATCATAGATGTTCAAGGATTTAAAACAGAGGGAAATGAATTCATAGTAAAAGAAATTGCAATATTATGTAATAAAAAAATACAGGTACTTTTAATTAAACCACCATTTCCTTTTTACAAGTTAACAAAAGAAGAAAGAAAGCAAGTAAATTGGATTGAACGTAACAGAAAGATATATTGGTGTGAGGGAGATGTGCCATATTCAAATTATCAGCATTTGATTGCGGATATTATAATAGATAAATGTATCTACGTCAAAGGCTTAGAAAAAGTGTTGTGGTTAAAATATATTTTACAAAATGATAATATTCTTAATTTAGAAGATAAAGGCTGTCCTAGTTTGTTAAATCTGTATGATCAATATAAATATTCTAATGATTTGTATAGTTGTATCAACCATGTGTCAATTTGTGCTTTGAAAAATGTTTTTTGTTTAAATAAATGGTGCATTGATAATAGCATTTAAAAATATTTTTTGTTTTATTTTATTTTATAAATTATAATAATTTTTTTCTCAAGGAAACTAATGACACTCCCATCGACATTTTAAAATGTTTATAAGTTGCTATCACTAGTCATCCATCTTCATTATATTTTCATAAACAGCAGTATGAACATGTCTCAAAATAAATACAGTCCTCGATATGACATGTATAATTCATATAAAATGCGTTTAACTTCATTTAACCATTATTGGGCAATGGCTGATTCAAAAAATGCAGTTGTGAATGAAATGGCAGATGCTGGATTCTTTTATTTTGGAAATAGTATAAATGATACAGCAGCATGTTTTTCCTGTGGAGGTATTATTGAAGATTGGGAGATTTATGATGATCCATGGATGCAACATGCAACCCATTTTCCACAATGTTTTTATTTAAACGCTGTGAAAGGGAGAGATTATATAATTAAGTGTCTGAAAGAGACCTGGGTAAAATCTGATGACAAAGGTAATCGTACTGCAAAATCAACTGCTTTATAACTATATAACCAGCCGTTAGGAATTTGTATATTGTTTAAGACGAACTGCACCGTGAACCGATTGAATCAAGTTGAGTTGTTGAAACAGAACTGGTAAGAAGCTAAAGGGTGCAAAGCTGATGCCATAAATCTGCTAAATCAAGTAGAGAATTTAAGCTATCCAGTGTAATATTGGGGAAACCTGCATCGCGAGCCGAGCACCGCGAGGTGAGTGATGCAGAATCCCCAATATTACCCTACTGATGTTGGCTGCGTGGCCCGCAGTGGACGCTGTATATAACTTCTCCATCCACACCTTTCCGGAATACTATTTAAGTATTCTGTACCGAAACACAATTGTTGAGAAACAATTATTTCACGGTG
>DWHJ01000002.1:0-15779 GCA_018247615.1 Dalla cyprius quinka
AATTTTAAAAAAAAGGAATTTAACAATAATCTATTAAATCGAATTAATAAATAAACTCCTGCTGTAACTAAAGTTGATGAATGAACTAAAGCAGAAACAGGAGTAGGAGCTGCTATCGCAGCTGGCAATCAAGATCTAAAAGGAATTTGAGCACTTTTAGTCATAGCCGCTAAAATAATTATAAAACTAATAAATTTTATAGAATAATCATTAAATATAAAATTTAAATAAAAAATATAATTTCAACTTCCATAATTTAATCTTCAACAAATAACTATAAGAATAAAAACATCCCCAATTCGATTAGATAAAGCTGTTAATATACCAGCATTATAAGATTTTAAATTTTGATAATAAATAACTAAACAATAAGAAACTAAACCTAATCCATCTCAACCCAATAAAATTCTAATAATATTAGGACTAATAATTAATATAACTATAGAAAAAATAAATAATAAAACTAAAATAATAAAACGATTTAAATTTAACTCAGAAGATATATATCTTTTTCTATAATAAATTACAGAAGAAGAAATTAAAGAAACAAATATTATAAATAGTAAAGATATTCAATCCAATAAAATAGATATAACAATATTTAAAGAGTTAAAAGAAATTAATTCTCATTCAATAAAAATAATTATATTATTTATAATAAAATAAAGTATAAAAAAAAAATTTAATAATCTAAAAAAAAATAAAAAAAAAAAACTTATAAAACAAATAGAAAATCTTTTATTAATAACTTAAAATGACCTTCTCATATTTTCGATTCCACAAATCAATATTTTTTATTTAAATTATTTAAGTTATTTTTCTAAAATCAAATTATAAAATAATCAATTTTTAAAATTAATAAATTTAAAGGTAATCAATGTAATATTAACAATAAATATTCTCGTCTTAAGCCTATATAAAATCTAAATATCCCTATATTATATTTCCCATGTTGAGTATAAGAATATAAGTATAAACTATACCCAGCTCTAAAAAAAGAAATTAATATCAATATAATTATAGTTAATCAAGATCAACTAATTAAACTATTAATTAATCTAATTTCCCCTAATAAATTTAATGAAGGAGGAGCTGCTATCGCAGCTGAAAGTAATAAAAATCATCATAATCTTATAGAAGGCATAAAATTTATTATCCCTTTATTTAATAATAATCTTCGTCTATGTAAACGCTCATAATTAATATTAGCTAAACAAAATATACCAGAAGAACATAAACCATGTCCAATTATTAAAACATAAGAACCTAAATAACCTCAATAATTTATCGTTATTACTCCCCCAATAACTAAGCCCATGTGAGCGACTGAAGAATAAGCAATAAGAGACTTTATGTCAATTTGACATAAACATTTTAAACTAATAAAAACTCCTCCTACTAATCTAATAATAATTCAAATAAAATTTAACTTAAAAGAAATTCTTTGTAATAAAATCATAACTCGTAAAAGTCCATACCCTCCTAATTTCAACATAATTCCAGCTAAAATTATTGAACCTGAAATAGGAGCCTCTACATGAGCTTTAGGCAATCATAAATGAACAAAATATATAGGTATTTTTACCAAAAAAGCTAAAATTATTGAAAAATATAACAAATATAAATTATAATCATAAAACTTTAAAAAATAAATTATTACACAATTTATTTCATTAAAAATATAAAAAATACCTAATAATAATGGTAAAGAAACAAATAAAGTATAAAATAATAAGTATATTCCTGCTTGAATTCGCTCAGGTTGATACCCTCAACCAATAATTAATATTAAAGTAGGAATTAATCTGCCTTCAAAAAAAAGATAAAACATAAATAAATTTATTATAGAAAAAGTTAAATATAATATAATTAATAAAAAAATAACATTTATTAAAAAAAAATTTCTATAAAAATTAATTTTATATAATTTTTCTCTTGCTATAATTATTAAACAACAAATTCAAATACTTAATAAAATAAGACCAAAAGAAATAATATCACATCCCAATATATAACTTAAATTACAATAATTTTCAATACTAATAGTTAAATTAATAAATAAAAATATTATTAAAAACAAAAATATCTGAACCATTCAAAATATATTTGAAATAAAACATAAAGGAATAATAAAAATTATTATAAAAAAAAATTTTAACATTTTATTTTTAATTTACTTTATAATAAACTAAATCTTTGAAAATAATCATTACCGTAAGTTCGAATTATTGAAACTAAAATAGAAATTCCTAAAGCCCCTTCACAAACAGAAAAAACCAAAAAAACTATTAATATATATATATCAAATTCTAAATATCTTAAATTTAATAATAATAATAAATAAACTCTTAATACAATAAATTCTAATCTTAATAACATAATTAGTAAATGTTTATGCTTAGAAACAAAAATTATATTCCCAATTAAAAAAATAATAAAAATAATTATCCATATATTTATCATTAATAGTTTTTATAGTTTAAAATAAAACATTGGTCTTGTAAATCAATAATAATAATTATATTTAAAAACTTCAAAGAAAAAGAATTTTCTTTATCAATAATCTCCAAAATTATTATTTTTATTAAACTATTCTTTGAAATAATTAAAATATTTTTATCTTTAACTATCATTACTATTTCTATTTTTATATTTTATTTAAAACATCCCCTTTCATTAGGACTAATAATCTTAATTCAAACATTACTAATTTGTATAATCTCAGGGGTTATTATTAACACTTATTGATTCTCTTATATTTTATTTTTAACTTTCTTAGGGGGTTTATTAGTATTATTTATTTATGTGTCAAGAATTGCCTCTAATGAATTATTTAATATAAAAATAAAAAATAAAATTTTTATATTTATTTGTTTATTAGGTATTTTTTTTATAAGAATTTATAATTTAAAAAATTTAAGATGATTAAATTTATCTGTTAATTTAAATGATATAAATAATTTAATAAACTTACCCTTTTTTTTTAACGAAAATAATATTAACTTAACTAAATTATATAACAAACAAAATTATTTTTTAATACTTATATTGATTATTTATTTATTCATTACTTTATTAGCAGTAGTTAAAATTACAAATATTTTTTATGGCCCTTTACGATCCTCTTTTAATTAATAATTAATGATAAATAAATTTAAGTCTATCCGAAAAACTCACCCAATCATTAAAATTATTAATAATTCATTAATTGATCTTCCTTCTCCATCTAATATTTCTAGATGATGAAATTTTGGATCTCTTCTTGCTTTATGTTTAATAATTCAAATTATCACAGGATTATTTTTAACTATATATTATACTGCTAATATTGAATTAGCATTTTATAGTGTTAACTATATTTGCCGAAATGTAAATTATGGATGATTAATTCGTACTCTTCATGCTAATGGAGCATCATTTTTTTTTATCTGTATTTATTTACATATTGGACGAGGAATTTATTATGAATCTTTCAATTTTAAATTTACTTGAATTACAGGAATTATTATTTTATTTCTTTTAATAGCAACTGCTTTTATAGGCTATGTTTTACCTTGGGGCCAAATATCTTTTTGAGGGGCAACAGTAATTACTAATTTATTATCGGCAATTCCATATTTAGGAACAATATTAGTTCAATGAATCTGAGGAGGATTTGCAGTAGATAACGCAACTTTAACTCGATTTTATTCTTTCCATTTTTTATTCCCATTTATTATCTTAGCATTAACAATAATTCATTTACTATTTTTACACCAAACTGGATCTAATAACCCCTTAGGAATTAATAGAAATTTAGATAAAATTCCTTTCCATCCATTTTTTACATTTAAGGATTTAATTGGAGTTATTATCTTATTATACTTATTATTAATATTAACTTTAACAAATCCGTATTTATTGGGAGATCCTGATAATTTTATTCCCGCTAATCCTTTAGTAACTCCAGTTCATATTCAACCAGAATGATATTTTTTATTTGCTTATGCTATTTTACGATCAATCCCAAATAAACTAGGAGGAGTCATTGCATTAGTAATATCAATTTTAATCTTAATTATTTTACCTTTTACTTATAATAAAAAAATTCAAGGGATTCAATTTTATCCAATAAATCAAATTTTATTTTGATGTATAGTCTCAACAGTAATTTTATTAACTTGAATTGGAGCTCGTCCAGTTGAAGCCCCCTATATTATTACAGGACAACTATTAACAATTTTATATTTTCTATATTATTTTATTAATCCTATTAGAAATAAAATTTGAGATAAATTAATTTTTAATTTATAATTAATGAGCTTGTTTAAGCATTTGTTTTGAAAACTTAAGAAAGAATAATTATTCTATTAATTTTAATACTAAAAAGATATCATTATATTAAATAAATTTTCAACCCAATAAATAAAATTAAAAAATTTAAAGAAACAGGAAGATAAATTTTTCAAGATAAATATATCAACTTATCATAACGATATCGAGGCAAAGTCCCTCGAACTCAAATAAACAAAAATGAAATAAAAACTACCCTTAAATAAAATATTAAATTTAAAGAATAGCCCCCTAAATAAATTAAACTAAATATTAAACTTATAAATAAGATTCTAGAATACTCAGCTAAAAAAATTAAAGCAAATCCTCCTCTTCTATATTCTACGTTAAACCCAGAAACTAATTCTCTCTCACCTTCAGCAAAATCAAAAGGCGTTCGATTAGTTTCAGCTAATCTAGAAGACATTCAACATAATCTTAAAGGAAATATTAAAAAAAAAAATCAAATTAAAGATTGATAGTCATAAAATTTTAATAAATTAAAGTCTATAATCAAAATAATACAAGATATTAAAATTAATCTTAAACTTACTTCATAAGAAATTGTCTGAGCCACAGCGCGAAGGCCCCCTAATAATGAATAATTAGAGTTAGAAGATCATCCAGCAATTATAATTGTGTAAACCCCTAAACTAGTACAACATAAAAAAAATATAATACCTAAATTAAATCTAATTATATTAAAATAATAAGGAATTAACATTCAAATTATTAAAGATAAAATAAATCCTATAATTGGAGAAAAATAATAAGATATATAATTTGAATGTCTCAAATATATTTGTTCTTTAGAAAACAACTTAATAGCATCAGAAAAAGGTTGAAGTAATCCTATAAATCCAACCTTATTAGGCCCTTTACGAATTTGAATATAGCCTAAAACTTTTCGTTCTAATAAAGTTAAAAAAGCAACCCCAATTATTACCCCAATAATTAAAATTAAAAGACCAATTAAAATATTAAAATAATCAATAAACATTATCATTTACTACATATATAATTTATGCATATATATTTATGATTTCTAAAACCATTACATTTTTTCTGCCAAAATAGTATAAATATATATATATATATATATATCTACACACACATATAATATAACTATTAAATTATTTTTAATATAATAAAAATATAAACTAAATTAATAAGATTCTTTTAATTAAAAAATATTTTAAATATTTAATCCTTTCGTACTAAAATATTTTTCTTTATTAAAGATAGAAACCAACCTGGCTTACACCGGTTTGAACTCAGATCATGTAAGATTTTAATGATCGAACAGATCAAAATTTTTAAACTTCTACATTTAAATTTTATCTTAATCCAACATCGAGGTCGCAAACTTTTTTTTTTATTTGAACTAAAAAAAAAAATTACGCTGTTATCCCTAAGGTAATTTTTTCTTTTAATCAAAAATTATGGATCAAAATAACCATTAATCAATGTTAAGTATAAAAAAAAGTTTATTTAATTTTTTTATCACCCCAATAAAATAATTAAATTAATTTTCATTAAACTATTAATATAAAATTATAATTAAAATAAAAATAAAACTCTATAGGGTCTTCTCGTCTTTTAAAATTATTTTAGCTTTTTAACTAAAAAATTAAATTTTAATTATAAAAAAGAGACAGTTTATATTTCATCAAATCTTTCATACAAGTCTTCAATTAAAAGACTAATGATTATGCTACCTTTGTACAGTCAAATTACTGCAGCCCTTTAATTAAAATCAGTGGGCAGATTCGACTTTAAATTATTAAACAAAAAGACATGTTTTTGATAAACAAGTGAATATAAATATTTGCCGAATTCCTTTTTTTTTACTTTTTAATTAATTAAATTTAAATAAATTAAAATAAATTTAAATAAAATTAAATTTATAATCAATAAATTATACTAATTTTATCATTATAACTAATTTTTTATGATTTTAAATTATTTTTTTATAAAAAATTAAATCTTAAATTAAAAATTTTATAAAAAAAAATAAAATTTTTTATAAAAAAATAAAATTTATAAACAATATAAATTTTAAAAATTTTAATTAAATTAAATTTTGATTATAAAATTTTATCTTAAAGATTATCCCTTAAAATATTAAATTTTTTTTTAAAAAAAATTTAATATTAAATTTTTTTTTTAAAAAATTTTAAATTTAATTTATTTCTAAAAAAACTAGATATATTTAAAAACGATTAACATATCATTTCAAATTAATTATTTAAAATATTTATAAAACAATAACTTTTTTAATTAATTAACTCTTTTAAATTCGAGATTTTTTTTTTTAAAAAAAATTTTTAATAAACTCTGATACACAAGATACAATAAATTAAATTTACTTTTAATATAATTTATTTTCACACTATTTCAATATTCTTTCACAATACTAATTCCCTATAAATTTGAAAATTTTTTCTATTATATATACTTTAACCCCCATTAAAATATATTTTTATAAAAAATTCTTTTATTAAATATCTATAATTAAATTTACCCCAATCAAATTAATTAATTTAATAACTTCTTTTCAATGTAAATGAAATACTTAATTTAAGCTATAATTTGTCTTTCTAGAAACACTTTCCAGTACCTCTACTTTGTTACGACTTATTCCAATTTTTAAATGAAAGCGACGGGCAATATGTACATATTTTAATTTTTAATCATTTTATTAAACTAAATAAAATTACATTTAAATCCACTTTCAAATATTTTTTACAAAATAATATTCATTTAAATAAAATTATTGTAATCCATTATATTCTTAATTATAATCTGCATCTTGATCTGAATTAATTTTTAATTATAATTTTTAAATATTATTTTTTTTTAAAAATATTTTTTTAACAACGATATACAAAATATAAAATTAAGTAAATTAATTCGTGGATTATCAATTAATAAACAGATTCCTCTAAATGAACTAAAATACCGCCAAATTACTTAAGTTTCAATATTTAATACTTAATATTTTAGTATTATTTATTTAAATTTATAATAATAGGGTATCTAATCCTAGTTTAAATTAAAATTTATTAAATCATAAAAAAAAAATAATATTTAATTAAATTAAAATTTCACCTTATAATTCAATATTTAATTTAAATTATAAAATTATTTATAAATTATAAACTAAAAAAATTTATTTTAATATTTGTATAACCGCAACTGCTGGCACAAATTTAGTTATTAATTTTAATATTACTAAATCTTAATTTCTTAAATTTTTAATTTTAATTACTACAAATTATTAATTATTATTAAAATAAACCAAAAATTAATACTAAAATTTATATGTAAAGTAAATTAAAAATAAATTTTTCAAATCATAAAATTTTATCTATATACAAAAAAACTCACATAGATTTTTTTTTTTTTTTTTTTATATTAAAATATTTATATTATATAAATAAATATAAAAATATACATATATTTATATTATATTTTATAATATTTATTTATATATATATATATATTTATATAATAATAATACATACATATATTTACATTAAAATTTTTTATATATAATTATTATTTTAATTAAATAATTGATTAATTAGAAATTTTATTAAAATAATTTAATATTCCTCTCTCTCTTTCTAATTAATATTAAATATAAAAGATAGAATATTTATAATTTTTTTATATTCATATATAAAAGATTTAAAATTAATATAATTAATATTAATTTGAATAACATTTTTTTTAATATATTAACATTTAATTATATAAATATATATATATATAAATCTTTTATATATTGGTAAAGATAATTTTAATTTATATTTATCCCAAACCATTCTTAATTTTTTATATATAAATAAAATTTTAAGGTTTGAAAAATTTATTTTTAATTTATTTAGAAAAAATCTTTTTAGTTTTAATTTAAACCAAATAGATAATAAACTATCATAAAACCATAATTATTTATTTTAATATAGAATAAATTAAAAATAAGCTAATTTTAAGCTTTTGGGTTCATACCCCAAGTATAAAGAAAATTCTTTTTTTTAAAAATAAAGTGCCTGATTAAAGGATTATTCTGATAGAATAAAAAATGTAATTTTTATTACCTTTATTAAATTTTCTAAATTAAATTATATTTTATAGAATTAAACTATACCTAATAATATCAAAAATTATTGTGCATCTTACACTAAAATATAAAAAAAATAATTTATTAAATAACAATAAAAATTTATAATTTTAATTAAAATATAAATTATTTTTTATTTTATTTAATATTAACTCTAATAAAATATTTTTTTTGTTTACTTTAATTTTTAGTACTTTAATTTCTATTTCTTCTAATTCTTGAATAGGATGCTGAATTGGATTAGAAATTAATTTATTAAGATTTATCCCATTAATTAATAATAGAAATAATTTATTATCAACAGAAGCTTCTTTAAAATATTTTCTAGTACAATCAATTGCCTCAATTAATTTTTTATTTACAATTTTATTAAAAATAATTTTATTAAAAAATTTCGAAATAAACTTTTTATTTTCAATTTTAATTAATTCTTCAATATTATTAAAAATAGGAGCTGCCCCTTTCCATTTTTGATTCCCCAATATTGTTGAAGGTATATCTTGACTAAATTGTTTTATCTTAATATCATGACAAAAAATTACCCCCATAATTTTAATATCATATTATCTAAACAAAAATTTTTTAATATTAATTATAATAATTAATGCAACTATTGGAGCTATTGGAGGGATTAATCAAACTTCCCTGCGTAAATTAATATCTTTTTCTTCTATTAATAATTTAGGATGAATGATAGCTTCTATCATAATTAGAGAAACTTTATGAATTTTATATTTTATTATATATTCTTTTTTAATTAGCATTATATGTTTCTTATTCCATATTTTAAATATTTATTTTATTAACCAATTATTTATTTTTAACATTAATTTTATAATTAAATTTTTACTTTTAATTAATTTTCTTTCATTAGGAGGATTGCCCCCCTTCTTAGGATTTTTTCCTAAATGATCTATTATTAATTTTATAATTAGAAAATATTTATTTATTATTACTTTTATTTTTATTATAATAAGCTTAATTACTTTGTTTTTCTATATCCGAATTATTTATTCTTGTATTTTATTTAATTACTCAAAATTAAAATGATTTAAAATTTTTATCAAAAATAAAATTTTTTCGTTTGTATTATTTAATAGTTTAATTTCTATTAGAGGAATAATTCTTAGAACTTTATATTTTATTTAAGGTTTTAAGTTAAATTAAACTAGTAGTCTTCAAAATTATTTATAAAGAAAATTTCTTTAAGCCTTAGTAAATTTATTTACCCCTTAAAATTTGCAATTTTAAATCATTTTTGAATATAAGACTAAATTATTTAATAAAAGAGAATTAATAATTCTCGTTAATAAATTTACAATTTATCGCTTAAACCTCAGCCATTTTATTTAAAAATAATTTTAATGGAGCGAAAATGACTTTATTCTACTAATCATAAAGATATTGGCACTTTATATTTTATTTTTGGAATTTGAGCTGGCATAGTTGGAACTTCTTTAAGTTTATTAATTCGAACTGAATTAGGAAACCCAGGATCTTTAATTGGAGATGATCAAATTTATAACACTATTGTTACAGCTCATGCTTTTATTATAATTTTTTTTATAGTTATACCTATTATAATTGGAGGATTTGGAAATTGATTAGTTCCTCTAATATTAGGAGCCCCTGATATAGCCTTCCCCCGAATAAATAATATAAGATTTTGAATATTACCCCCCTCTTTAACCTTACTTATTTCAAGAAGAATTGTAGAAAATGGTGCCGGAACTGGTTGAACTGTTTACCCCCCTCTTTCTTCTAATATTGCTCATCAAGGATCCTCAGTTGACTTAGCAATCTTTTCACTTCATTTAGCGGGTATTTCGTCTATTCTAGGGGCCATTAATTTCATTACAACTATTATTAATATACGAATTAAAAATATATCTTTCGATCAAATACCTTTATTTGTATGAGCTGTAGGAATTACAGCTTTATTACTACTACTTTCTCTTCCTGTTTTAGCAGGTGCAATTACTATACTTTTAACGGATCGAAATTTAAATACATCATTTTTTGATCCTGCTGGAGGAGGAGACCCTATTTTATATCAACATTTATTTTGATTTTTTGGACATCCTGAAGTTTATATTTTAATTTTACCAGGATTTGGAATAATTTCACACATTATTTGTCAAGAAAGAGGAAAAAAAGAAACTTTTGGATGTTTAGGAATGATTTATGCTATAATAGCAATTGGGCTATTAGGATTTATTGTATGAGCTCATCATATATTTACAGTAGGAATAGATATTGATACTCGAGCTTATTTTACTTCCGCTACAATAATTATTGCAGTACCCACAGGCATTAAAATTTTTAGTTGATTAGCAACCCTTCACGGAACACAAATTAATTATAGACCTTCCATATTATGAAGATTAGGATTTGTTTTTTTATTTACAGTTGGAGGATTAACAGGAGTAATTTTAGCTAATTCTTCTATTGATATTACTTTACATGATACATATTATGTTGTAGCTCATTTTCATTATGTATTATCTATAGGAGCTGTTTTTGCTATTTTTGGAGGATTTATTCATTGATATCCTTTATTTACAGGATTAACTTTAAACCCATACTTATTAAAAATTCAATTTATTTCTATATTTATTGGAGTAAACTTAACCTTTTTTCCTCAACATTTTTTAGGTCTAGCTGGAATACCTCGACGATATTCTGACTATCCTGATAGTTATATTTCCTGAAATATTATTTCTTCTTTTGGATCTTATATTTCCTTATTATCTATAATAATAATAATAATAATTATTTGAGAATCTATAATTAATCAACGTATTGTTTTATTTCCTTTAAATATAGTATCCTCAATTGAATGATTCCAAAATCTACCTCCTGCAGAACATTCATATAATGAATTACCTATTTTAAGTAATTTCTAATGTGGCAGATTATATGTAATGGATTTAAACCCCATTTATAAAGGACTTATCCTTTTTTTAGAAATGGCAACATGATCTAATTTTAATTTACAAAATAGAGCTTCCCCTTTAATGGAACAAATCATTTTTTTTCATGATCATACTTTAGTTATTTTAATAATAATTACTATCTTGGTTAGTTATTTAATATTAAGATTATTTTTTAATCAATATATTAATCGATTCTTATTAGAAGAACAAATAATTGAATTAATTTGAACTATTCTACCTGCAATCACTTTAATTTTTATTGCTTTACCTTCTCTTCGCTTATTATATTTATTAGATGAATTAAATAATCCTCTAATTACATTAAAATCTATTGGGCATCAATGATACTGAAGTTATGAATATTCAGATTTTAATAATATTGAATTTGACTCTTACATAAATCAATTAACAGAAAAAAATAACTTTCGATTACTAGATGTTGATAATCGAATTATTTTACCCATAAACAATCAAATTCGTATTTTAGTTACAGCTACTGACGTAATTCATTCATGAACAATTCCATCTTTAGGGGTAAAAGTAGATGCTAATCCTGGCCGTCTTAATCAAACAAATTTCTTCATTAATCGACCTGGAATTTTTTATGGTCAATGTTCAGAAATTTGTGGGGCAAATCATAGTTTTATACCTATTGTAATTGAAAGAATTTCAATTAAAAATTTTATTAGTTGAATTAATAATTATTCTTCATTAGATGACTGAAAGTAAGTACTGGTCTCTTAAACCATTTTATAGTAAAGTAACAATTACTTCTAATGAATTATAGAATTAGTTAATTTATAACATAAATATGTCAAATTTAAATTATTATTTTTAATAATATTCTATTATCCCTCAAATAATACCAATTAACTGAATTATTTCATTTTTTATTTTTATTTTCATTTTCATTTTATTTAATATTTTAAATTATTATATTTTTAATTTTAATAAAATAAAAAAAAAAAATAAAATTTTTTCCCAAAAAAATAATTCCTTAACTTGAAAATGATAACTAATTTATTCTCAATTTTTGATCCTTCTACCAATTTATTTAATTTACCTTTCAATTGATTAAGAACTTTTCTAGGCCTCATATTCATTCCATATTCTTTTTGATTAATTCCTAATCGTCATTTTATTATTTGAAATTTAATTATTAACAAATTACATTTAGAATTTAAAAATTTATTAGGTCCTAATAGTTTTAATGGATCAACATTTATTTTTATTTCCCTCTTTTCATTTGTATTATTTAATAATTTTTTAGGTCTTTTTCCTTATATTTTTACAAGAACAAGTCATTTAACTATTTCTATTTCTATTACTTTATCTTTATGACTAAGATTTATATTTTACGGATGAATAAATAATACTCAACATATATTTATTCATATAATTCCCCAAGGAACCCCAACTATTTTAATACCTTTTATAGTTCTTATTGAAACAATTAGTAATATTATTCGACCTGGAACTTTAGCTGTTCGATTAACGGCCAATATAATTGCTGGACATTTATTATTAACTCTTTTAAGTAGAACTGGAATTAATATACCTAATTATCTTATCATTATTTTAGTATTTATTCAAATTTTATTATTAACTTTAGAATCTGCGGTAGCAGTTATTCAATCTTATGTTATTGCTATTCTTAGAACTCTTTATTCTAGTGAAGTAAATTAAATTAATGTCAAATCATAACCACCCCTACCATTTAGTAGATTATAGACCTTGACCTTTAACTGGAGCTATTGGAACTATAACTTTAGTTACTGGATTAGTAAAATGATTCCATAATTTTAATATAAATTTATTAATTTTAGGATATTTAATTGTAATTTTAACTATATATCAATGATGACGAGATATTTGTCGTGAAGGAACTTTTCAAGGAAAACATACAACCTTTGTTTTAAAAGGTTTACGGTGAGGAATAATTTTATTTATTATTTCTGAAATTTTTTTTTTTATTTCATTTTTTTGAGCTTTTTTTCATAGAAGACTTTCCCCAAATATCGAAATTGGAACTACTTGACCCCCTTCTAATATTACTCCATTTAATCCATTTCAAATTCCCTTATTAAATACTATTATTCTAATTACATCTGGGGTAACTGTTACATGAGCTCATCATAGTTTAATAGAAAATAATTTTTCACAAACTAAACAAAGTTTATTTTTAACTATTTTATTAGGAATTTATTTCACTATTTTACAAGCCTATGAATATTATGAAGCTCCTTTTACCATTGCAGATAGAATTTATGGTTCAACATTTTTTATAGCTACAGGATTTCATGGACTTCATGTTTTAATTGGAACTTTATTTTTAATTACATGTTTATTACGTCATATAATAAATCATTTTTCTAATAAACATCATTTTGGATTTGAAGCAGCTGCATGATATTGACATTTTGTTGATGTAGTATGATTATTCTTATATATCTCAATTTATTGATGAGGTAATTAATTATTTATATAATATATTTAGTATATTTGACTTCCAATCAAAAAGTTTAAAATAATTTAATATAAATAATTATTTTAATTATTTTATTAACAATTATTATCATTTTTATTTCAAATTTAATTATAATTTTATCTATAATTTTATCTAAAAAATCATTTAAAGACCGAGAAAAATGTTCACCATTTGAATGCGGATTTGATCCTAAATCTTTAGCGCGAAGACCTTTCTCACTTCATTTTTTTTTAATTACAGTAATTTTTTTAATTTTTGATGTTGAAATTGCATTAATTTTTCCTATAATTACAACTTTCAAAATAGTTAATTTTATTATTTGATCTAAAACTACAATTTTCTTTATTATTATATTATTAATTGGCCTATATTATGAATGAACCCAAAATATATTAAACTGAACTAATTAATTTAAGGATTATAGTTTAAATAAAACATTTGATTTGCATTCAAAAATTATTAATTAATTAATTTATCTTAAATATGAAGCAACATTTGCATTTAATTTCGACTTAAAAGAAAGAGTAATAAATACTCCATATTTATTAATTGAAACCAAATAGAGGTATATCACTGTTAATGATATTATTGAATCAAAATTCCAATTAAATATAGAAATATAATTACAATTAAGCTGCTAACTTAATTTTTAGTGATTAATCTCATTAATATTTCTTAGCTTATCATAATATATATATATATATATATATATATATTTATATAGTTTAACAAAAACATTACATTTTCACTGTAAAAATAAAATAAATATTAATTTTTATAAATATTCAAAGATTAATCAATCACCCTAATAACTTCAATATTATACTCTTTTTAAGCTATTTAAATAATTTCTAATTACCACTAAAAAAAAAATAAATATTATCCATAAAATAAAACTAAATAAATAAATTTTTAAATTACTTATATGAATATATCTATTAAAAATTGAATAATTTTTTAAAACAAAAAATATTCCTTGCCCTCTATATAATTCTCTTCAACCTATATCAATATTTTTATTTAAATTATTTCTAAAATCTAAAAAATAATAATTTAATCCATAGGTAGATAAATTAGGTATAAATCATATTATACTTATAAATAAAGATACTTCATAACTTATTAAAAATTTATTTAAAGAATAAATTTTTATATTACTAATAAAATAGCCCCCTAATCCGCCAATCAATGAAACATAAAAAACTATTAATTTTAAATTTATAGGCAAATAAATTATATAGGGGTAAGAAAAAATTAATCAACTCAATAATCTTCCAGTAATAACTCTTATAAATAATAATATAAATATTCTCTTTAATATAGTATAATCCTCATCATATAAATTATAAATTCTTAACAAATTATAATCATTTACCATTAAATATATCAATAAACGAATAGTATAAAATATAGTTAAACCTGTAGAAAAATAATATAAATAAAAAATTAATAAATTTAAATTTCTTATTATAACTATTTCTAAAACTATATCTTTAGAATAAAATCCTGCTAAAAAAGGAATTCCACATAATGATAAATTAGAAATATTTAAACATAAAGAAGTTAAAGGAATATAAAATCTTAATCCTCCTATTAAACGAATATCTTGATTATCATTTATTATATGAATAATTACCCCCGCACATATAAATAATAAAGCTTTAAATATAGCATGAGTTAGTAAATGAAAAAAAGCTAAATCAGGAAATCCCATTCTTAAAATTCTTATTATTAAACCTAACTGACTTAAAGTAGATAAAGCAATAATTTTTTTTAAATCAAATTCATAATTGGCTGAAATACCAGCCATTAATATTGTTAACCCAGATAATAATAATAAAAATTTTAAAAAAAAGGAATTTAACAATAATCTATTAAATCGAATTAATAAATAAACTCCTGCTGTAACTAAAGTTGA
>DWHJ01000003.1:0-14283 GCA_018247615.1 Dalla cyprius quinka
CATTTATTTGAAATTGTGATTTCTGTTTATATTTACTGTCTGGTGTGCAATAAAGAAACTTTGTATTGTATTGTATTCTTTTAAATGTTTGTCTGTCTGTGTTTCCGTTTGTCCGGGCTAATCTCTGGAACGGCTAAAGCGATTTTAATGGGACCATAGGGTAGTTTTTAATCCGAAATTTCCACGGGATAGGGATTTACGCGTAAAAATCCCACGCGAATGATGTTGCGGGCACAAGTAGTAGAGAATTGGGGTTCCTGGATCACAGATCCAGGACCCCCAATTCTCCATTAGATCAATCATAATCAATCAATCGTATCTACTTTAATAAAAATAAGTGCTGAAATTCTCAATAACTCAATCATTCCATGATGACCTTTATTATTGTATTGTTTTCATTCATTCATAATTTTGAATATACAGTTCAAGTATTCGAAATATAATTTACTGCGTTCATCTGTTTATTCGAGTGAGTATTGATGTGTAATATGATACCTACCATGCCACTGCGTTGCTGTCGGGGTAGTGCCGATGCGCTTCGTGACACATTCCTTTTATAACAGCACCGCTTAATATGTGTGTATAGGTTGGTAAACTATTTTTAGAATTCCATACATCTACTACCTAAGTGTGTTTTGAAGATGGGTTAGTAAAAGACCGAACATTAAGTATGACAGATTTTATTTAATTTCCATTGACTCTGATATTCTTACAACTTATTGTTGTAAGAGTTAATAGAATATTATAAATGTTTACCATATACATATTATTCACAACATTTTGAATACATAATTCAGCGTCATATTGACACTGCGAGCTATAATAATTCCAAAATGTATTCGCATCATGTATTTCGTATCTTAACACTTTACAATTAGAACTATTTGTAAGTTTTTTCACGAAGAAAAAGATACCGGATGCTGCAGGTGATCTTTATATAGACCGATCGTTCTGGATGACACTTTCATTCAATTTCCATTGACTCTGATATTTTTACAACAATATCCTTAACAGAATTGTAAATGTTATCCATATACATATTTTTTACAACATGTTGAATACATAATTCTGCGTCACATTGACATTGCGAGCTGGAACTGTCACAAAATTTATTTGCGTCATATATTTCAATTCTTATCACTTTACTACTAGAACTGTTTGTAAGTTTTTTCACGTAGGAAAAAATACCGGGTGCTGCAGGGGATCTTTTCGGTTTCTTATTATGTGAAACCTCGAAGTTTAATAGCTTTTCATTTCGCTGTACTGTGGTTTGATTCATGGGAATGAAATTAAACAAGCCATTTTCAGAGTCCTGAAAATAAAATAGGTATCATTCCCTGCCCGTGTAAGCAATGCGCGATTTACAAAAAATTTATTGAAAGATGTTTAAATGTGTAAATAATTCATAAGATTGATTTACAAAATGGATAAATAAATTGTACATAAATGCAAATATTTACTTTATTCGAATGACTGAATGATCATGAATAACCATGTTGTTTTATTTAGGTGTATAACTTTTATCCAGATTTAAAAAAAACTTAATAATAATATTAATTGCTCACCGACATATTTTTAAGCAGATTGCTTTCTTACGCTAGCAGGATTGAACTAACTAGTAATTTGAAATTTTCGGGGTAAAATACCCTTATTTATAGGATTTAAGTCGGTACATAGAGTTCAAAATGGCTACAAAAAATATTGGCAGTATAACTGGTGTCAATGTAATTCTATATTCCAAACAATACGACGCTACGGAATGTCGGATTGTAATTAAATGCTTACTAAAATATAAGGGAATCTACACATCGAAAGCAGTTTAGCTGTCGCAACAGAACTTACGATGTTTCGAACCGTTCCTTGTGACGATATGATACTAACCCGCTCGCGCATACGGCTTAACGCATGTTGTCTGTAAAACCTTTGTAGTATTGATTGTAATCAAATAAATTAGTAATATTTTTCGAGTGTTTGTATGTTTGTATGTTAACATCAAATATATAAAATTTAGTATGCTTTGAAGAGTTAGAAAAATAGAGTGGAAGAATAATAATTCGTACAATAATAGTACGTACAGAAATATCTGATTAAATACATATTACGTATAGATTTCGTTGTCATCGAACCTATACATATAATTATGTATTACAAATACAGTCCATTTTGTCTGCTTGAATACACAGAATAATTTAATTCGGTGACAAGTATCAGTCGAGATAAAAAAAACTACGCGAACAAAGTCAGAAGGCATTTTTAGTCAACGGTGAAAGATGAAATTTGATTACCACGATGACATAGAATAGGTATCGTAGGTACAAAAGATTAGTTCCTAACGACGAGTGTTTACAAGTGCCCACGGCATCATACAGGCTGGACAGAGATAGATTGTAACCGGAATCGATGTATGGTGTGGATCTTCTGAACCTGCCTGTTCTGTAATGATTTTGCTGCCAGGTCATATTTTCTGCAACCTAAACTATTTCTTATTTCGTGTTAGATCAGACAAAGCAATATCAGATAGGTATGAGCACATGCCCAGTACGTGGATCGATTACTATTTAAGAGGCGATTTGGTGAGAGGATATCACACCAACTCCTCAACTGGAAGGAATCACATCTCTACTTTGAAATACCTGAGAAAAAAATACCTGAGCTAAAATGTAAGTACAGACATATTTTAAACGGTTTTATATTATTTTTATTATCTATAAACTATGTTTATTGTAACTTAGACACCTACTGGTTATTCTAATCAATTTAATCATTTATTCACTTAAGTTATACTCAATCATTCCAGTATATGTTGTATATAATATATACACGTCAATAATTAAATAGCATTCCAGATCAATCAGTGGGCACGATTTGATTCTTATTACGGTTTATATCCGATTGACCTATAAGTATGTCAATAATTATATATTATTCAGTCATTCATGACAAAGTTCACTCGTCTTTTAAAATTATCCAATCACTATACTAAGGGCTCCTTCCTACAAGAGTAAAACAATGTAACAGTCGACTAATTCTGTGATTTTTATTATTTTTACAGGTCCAAGAACACAGCTGATCATCTCTTCCCTTCGGAGTGTGAATCCTCGGATGAAGCGCCGGCGGCATCGGTAAAGGCCAAGCCGAAGGATAATAAAAAACGAAAGTCGCCGTCCAGCAGCAGCATCAGCTTACCGTCAACCAGTAAGAAAAACAAGCATATCATTCCCCCCGTCACCCCGGTGACCAAGTCAACCGCTCGAGACCTGTTCGGAAGCGACAGCGATGACGATGAGCTGCAGATTGCAGACCGCAAGGCCGCATCCCCACCAATATACTCATACATCACGAGAAGGCTCGCCAATGGATTTTCCAGGCAAATGGACGAAAACAAGAAAGGTGCGTTCTACATAGAATTAAAGATATACAAATGTGATGAGATAGAGAGGGTTCAACCGGTGAATAGGTGGCGGCACTCCGTCATTACAATCAAAAATAAAACTAACGAGAGCTCAGAGTCATGGGGCCACATAAATCGGTTCGTAGGAAGCGCAAGGAAGGAGTTTAAACATTGCCCCCCTACGTTTATCAGCTCTTACCAATGTTAAAGTAATAGATATGTATTAACAATTAAACTATGCAGTTTAATTGTTAATACATATCTATTACTTACTACTACTATTACTATGGTTATGCAACCATTACGATTACATATTATGTCTACTTTACATTTATTACTATTCATTAATTTTAAGGAATTTTGTAACCCGATTTATAATTAAGTACTTATATTAAATAAACTATGTAGTACAATAAAATGTGTTGTTTTGTATTGTTTCCAGTTTTTCAACACGGTGACTCATCAGCAAAATCTGATATTAATAATGAGAAATGCCAAATTGATATCCCCGAATTTGAATATGATATGAATGAGCCTAATAATTGTTTATTGAAATATATTTATTGTAAGAAATGTAATATTGAGATCCCAGAGCAAAAATACAGATTTCACAAGAGAACGAATATCCATAAATCAAATTGTTTAATAAAGTCTAAGTTTGACAATATTCAGATAATAGCTACAGCATTTAAAAATAGAATCCTGACTTATCGCTTAAACCCATCTATAGAAGACGAGTATCTCATACCCGAGGCGTTCTTAGATGACAAGCGAAAAGATGTAACGAAAATTATTAAGTTATCATTATTGAGAAACACATGCATTAAAGTTAACTTCGAGCTGTTTGCTTACTTTTTACTACCTAAAGTAAATAAGCAGCAGCTCAAATCATTTAATACTAAGTATGAAATTATATACAAGAGTACTAATTTTGATAAGATATACTCAAATATAATAGAAATATTAAAAAGAAAAATTACTGAATTTGAGCATTGTGAATCAGGATGGTCATTTGTTTCTATAAATCATTTAGAAATTAATATAAATAAATATTCTCCTATGCACGGCGGTACTTACTTAGATTTACCAGATGTTATTAAAAAGACAAAGAGTTGTTTAAACATACAGAATAATGATAAATATTGTTTTTTATGGAGCATAGTTGCAGCATTATTTCCAGCAAAAAATAATGTTTGTAGGACGAGCTCTTATCCACATTTTAGTTCAATATTAAATATACAAGGCATTTCATTTCCACCTTCTATTAAAGATATACATTTGTTTGAAAAGAATAATAGTGCATTAAGTATTAATATTTATGGATTAGATAAAAATTATACTGTCATTGGTCCTCTTTATGTAACGAACTCTAAGAAAGAAAGACATATTAATTTATTATATTTTGAACGAAATAACAGAGCTCATTATTGTTTGATTAAAAACCTTTTATGCTTAGTGCGAAGACAAGTTTCACATCATAAAGGTCAGATGTATTTTTGTGACACATGTTTACAATTTTTCACTAGTAAAACAAAGTATAATTCTCATAATTGTTCCAAAATTTTAACTTTATTACCTCATAAAAACAGTAAATTACAATTTAAAAATTATGCCCGGAAGCAAAAAGTTAATTTTGTTATATATGCTGATTTTGAAAGTATATTATTGAATTATAAAGAAGTGCAGAATGATAAAAATACAATAAGAAATAAACTGCATCAGCCGTCTTGTTTCGCATATTATGTGTGTTGTTCGCATGATAGCTTTGCAAACAAATTTGTTACATATAGAGGATCTGACTGTGTAAAAGTATTTATGAAAAAATTGATTGAAGAAGCGAAATTAATTCATAAAGTTTTGATGACAAAGAAACCAATGAAATCTATGACCCGAGAACAAATTGATAGTTATGAGCAAGCAACTACTTGCCATATATGTAGTCATTTATTATTCGATGATAAAGTTTGTGATCATGACCATATAACATCCGAGTACAGAGGTGCAGCACATTCACATTGCAATTTGATTTACAAAGTATGTCCGTTTATACCAGTTATATTTCATAACTTGTCCGGTTATGATTCTCATATATTTATAACAGAATTATCGAAATACGATGGTGAGATAAAAATTATAGCAGAAACTAAAGAAAAATATCTAACCATAACAAAAATAATACAGACCGGGAAGGGGTGCAAGCCTCTACAGATTAAATTTATAGACTCATTTAAATTTCTTAGTTCAAGTCTCGATAATCTAAGTAAAAGTTTAACAGAGAAAGATTTTATTCATTTATCACATCACTACCCTGACAAAAGCCAATTCAATTTAATTCGTAAAAAAGGTATATATCCGTATGAATACATTTGTTCATGGCAAAAATACAATGAAACGCAACTTCCAACAAAGGATCATTTTTACAACTCTTTACAAATGAAACATATAACTGACTCTGAATATGAACATGCTCTAACTGTGTGGAAATATTTTGGTATAGGTTCTCTTGGTGAATATACTGATTTGTATTTAAAGTGTGATGTACTGTTACTATGTGATGTGTTTGAAAATTTCAGAAATATTTGTCTGGAACAATACAAACTTGATCCTGCATATTATGTAACTGCACCAGGATTGAGTTGGGATGCAATGCTCCTTTACACAGGTGTTCAACTAGAATTGATTCATGATTTAGAAATTTATGAGATGATAGAAAAAGGAATACGTGGGGGGTTAGCTCAATGCTCCCATCGATATGCTGAAGCCAATAACATTTATTTACCGCATTTCGATAATTCAAAACCATCAACATATTTAATATATTTAGACTGTAATAATCTTTATGGATATGCTATGACGAAGAAATTACCAATATCAGACTTTGAATTCATGACAAGTTGTGACATCGAAAAATTCAATGTGTTTAATATTTCTGATGATGCGGAGTATGGTTATATTTTGGAAGTAGATTTAGCGTACCCGGATCATTTGCACAATTCACATAACGACTTGCCTTTCGCTCCCGAGAAATTCATACCAATTGGAGGAAAAACACAAAAATTAATTGCAAATTTATATGATAAATACAATTATATTATTCACTACGTTCATTTAAAAGAATGTCTGAAAAATGGACTTGTTTTACAAAAAATTCATAGAATTCTGTCTTTCAGACAGCAAAATTTTTTGCAAAAATATATAGACTTGAATACTAGACTAAGGCAAGCAGCTTCAACATCTTTTGAAAGAGATTTTTTTAAACTTTTAAATAACTCCATATTTGGTAAAACTATTGAAAATAAACGTAAGCATGTCGAAGTCAAGTTAGTAAGCAAATGGAACGATAATTCAAATAAAACAAATAAAATAACTGGCGCTGAGAAATTAATCGCGAAACCTAATATAAAAAGTGTTTCTATATTTAATGAAAACTTTTTAGCCATACAACTAGGACCCGAAAAACTTGTTTTAGATAGACCTATATACGTTGGGTTTGCAGTGCTGGAATACTCCAAACAGCATTTGTATAACTTTCATTATAATTTTATTAAAAATAAATATGGCGATAAAGCTAAATTATGCTACACTGACACTGACAGTTTATTGTATTTAATACATACTAAAAACTTTTATAATGATATGCGTGATAACATAACAGAATTCGATACGAGTAATTTTGATACCAATAATCACTACTATATGCCCAAAGTAAATGAAAAAGTTCCTGGTCTATTTAAGGACGAATTAGGAGGGGACCCGATTACCGAATTTATTGGTTTAAGAGCAAAACTTTACTGTATTAAATCATTAAAGATGCAAATAAACAAAGCTAAAGGTGCCTCAAAATCTATTACTAGATGCTTAAAATCTTCGAACTATAAGGATGTCTTATTTAAAAACTCAACATTAAAATGTAAGATGCATATGATAAAATCAATGAAACATGTGCTTTTTTCACAAGAAGTAAACAAAGAGGTCTTAAACAGAATAGATGATAAAAGGCAAATTCTAGGAAATCAAATTGATACCGTACCTTGGGGTCACTGTAATTACATATGTTAACAAGTTTTATAGAACAATGTATTTTAATTATAAGACATTATGCTTATGAATTAAACAATACTATAAATTATATTGTACTTGTCATTCAATAATTTTATTGTTATTAAATACGTATTTGGCAGATATTTGCTTTTTGTTGGTAACCTTACTTGTTTACACTCTATTTAGTTAAATACAGTAGTCTATTTACGTGTTAACTAATTGAAGGAATCCAAGCAAAACAAATTTGATTTGTAAGTTCTTAGCGAACCCGAAAAGCGTTATAAATACAAGAACATTTTTTTTTTCCACATATACAAACATGAAGTGGGTCAAGCAACCAGTATCGTTAAAAGTTCAAAACGTTGAAGTGAATGAAGAGAAGTTACACGTAAAGCATAGTGTACTTTTACCGAATAATATAAGATGTATAATTTGCGGTCCTTCAAATTGTGGAAAAACTAACGTTATGATTAGTTTACTAATCCATAAAAATGGTTTAAAGTTTAAAAATGTTTACTTGTATTCCAAGACTAGCTTTCAACCAAAATATGTTTTTCTAAAACAGATCTTAGAAAGAGTCCCAGAGGTAAAACTATTTATATTTAATTTTGATGATGAAGTTATTCATCCTAACGACGCGTTGCCTGATTCGGTTATTATTTTTGATGATGTGGTTTGTGAAAAACAAATAAACATACGAAATTATTTTACAATGGGTAGACATAGAAGCATAGATTGTTTTTATTTATCTCAAACCTATTCAAAAATACCAAAGCAATTACTACGCGACAATGTTAACTTGTTAGTCATTTTCAAGCAAGATGAAGTTAACATGAAGCATATATACGATGAACATGTTAGCTCGGATATGGAGTGGTCAAAGTTCAAAGATATGTGTTCGCAGATCTGGATACATCCCTATGATTTTTTAACTATTAATAAAGACTGTAAATTGAATAAAGGCAGATATAGACAGTCTTTTGACAACTTTATTTTATTTTGATATATAAATGAACACTGCAAAAGATATTTTCATTTAAGCATGAACACTTATCAGTATAAGTCGAATAATGGAACGGGATATAACAGGTCAGTTAATAAAGTCTGCGAGTGCTATAAGGGAAAAAGTCAAACAAATGAAAGATTATGATTTTGATACCACCACTCATTTAAAGTATTTTTTTAAACCTCTCGCAGACCCTCTTAATGCAATAGCAGCAAACAAGCAAAATTTTACCGTAAAAAATGAAGATACCTATGACGATCAACCTAATAACACTGATTTAGGGTCAAAAATATTTTTGCGTGACAAATCTGATGATGTGTACAACCATGAATCATCTGGCGAATCAAGCTCTTTAAACAAATGTTATTCAGAAGATGAAGGAAGTGACACTTCTGATTCAATAAAAGTTAATGACATGTCGCTGAAAAAAGATGATATCTTTGAAATATATGACAATATGAATATACCATTTGGAGTACGTAGTGAAAATAATAAGCATATGATTGGAAACACAAAAGTTATATTCTCTACCATTCAAGAAAACTCAAATAAAGTATACATTATTCGCATAGCTGATAAACAGTATAAACTGTCACCTGGTCTAAAAGAATTATTACTTCGCAAAAAACCAGATTTAAAATTGGTTAATTTAAGTGATAAATTAGCTTATAAAGAAATACTTGTCACAACGAATGCTCATAAAAGAGATTTTGACCCTGCAGGCCAAATTAAAGGGGATAAAGGATTAAAATATTCTCGTGTGATTAAACCGTTTTTTTTTAAATCTCACAATCCCTTACCAGGATCTAAAAAAATTGAATATAAACTAAAACGAGGTGCTGGGTTACCGTTTCTAAAAAAATATAAAAAAAACACAGAGCTTGTTTATTGGGATGATCCTAATGAATTAGTGGACAGACTTAAACTTTTGATCGCATCGAAAACTGCGGGTAACACAAATCTTGATAACGAAATCTTATCAATTGTAGAAGAGCTAAAAGAAGCGGGTGTAATAAAGAAATAAAAGGGCTTATCATATTCATTGTTACTTAGTATACTTTGATTATTCAGAAGTGTCTGCTGAATAAAATGAGCAAAGTGAAAAGAGACATTATAAATGAAATTCATAGAAATTCTAGAATAAGTTTTCCTCGAAGGCATGTAATTTTAAAAGATATTGATGACCTTTGGCAAGCTGATTTGATGGATATGCAAAGATTCTTTAAAGTCAACAACAACTGCAAATACATTTTAGTTGTCATTGATGGATTCTCCAAGTATGCCTGGGCTATTCCACTTAAACAAAAAAATAAAGAAACTGTATCGGAAGCTTTTAATACATTACTGAGTAGAGAAAAACGTATCCCTAGAAACTTACAAACAGATCTAGGTAAAGAATTTTTTAATGAAAGTTTTAAAAAAATATTAATAAAAAATTCTATCAACCACTACTGTACTTATTCAACAAAAAAAGCTTCAATTGTAGAACGACTTATACGCACCTTAAAAAGTAAGCTTTACAAAGAATTTAGTTTCAAAGGAAATTATAAATGGACTGACGGGACGCTTGCAGATGTCATTAATAACTATAATCATACAATACATAGAACAATTGGCTTAAAACCTGCCCAGGTTAATCAACGCAATAAAACTATAGTACTACAGAAGTATTTAAACCAACATCAAATAAAAAGTAAACGTTATAAGTTTAGGACAAATGATTTTGTTCGAATAAGTAAACATAAAGGTTGCTTTGAAAAAGGTTACACTCCTAATTGGTCAACAGAAATATTCAAGATCAGAAAAGTTCAAAACACAAATCCTGTTACTTACTTATTACAAGACGCTAAACAGCAACCTATTTTAGGAGCATTTTACGAACAAGAGTTACAAAAAACTAAACATCCTGACATTTACCTTGTTGAAAAAGTTTTGAAACGGAAAGGCAAAAAAGTTTTAGTGAAATGGTTAGGGTTACCATCCTGCGAAAATAGTTGGATTAACGATACAAATGTATTGTGAGTGGTATATAAGGTAAGGGACTATGATATTGACTTCATTGTTTTCTGCAAATGAACGAGGAAGGACTTATTAATAATTTAATTAACAATTTACCATTTGAACTTCATTTACCGGGATATAATTTTTGCGGGCCAGGAACAAGGTTACGTGAAAGATTAGCTCGAGGTGACAAAGGCGTAAACAAATTAGACGAATATTGTAAACATCACGATATTGCGTATAATAATTCTAAAAGTTTGATAGATCGTCATAAAGCAGATATAATCTTATTGAAAATGGCGAAAAAGCGTGCGTTATCTTCCGATGCAGGCACTGGAGAAAAAGTAGCAGCCAATTTAGTTAATAATGTAATGCTCACAAAAGTAAGCTCTGGTGCTGGGCTCAAAAAAAATTTTAAAAGTATTGTATCCCATACAAAAAAATACATTAAAAAAATTAATCCAAAGTGTAGGAAAAAGCTAATAGAAATGGCTTATGCTGCAGCTAGAGAGTTGAATGGTGATTCATCGGCCAAAGTTCCACGTATCATACCAATTCCTAAGTCTGGTGGTGTTTTACCTTTGATACCTATATTTGCGGGTTTGTCTGCTGCTGGAAGTATTGCAAGTGGAATTGCTGGAATCGTCAAAACCATAAACGAATATAAACTTGCAAAAAAGCATTTGAAAGGATTGGAAAGACAAAATAAACATGTGGAAGGTGTGTCTATTGGGAATGGGTTGCGGTTAAACCGTTACAAGGATGGACTTGGAATATATACAAATTTAATGAAAACAAAAAACTAAATGGAAGGCTACCTAATCGTGCTCTTACTAATATTGATATTATTAATTTTACGAAAAACGTTCCATATTTTCGCGGGGTGTATATGAGAGATACATTACCTAAATCTCCATTTCCTCGAGAGTGTGGAATCATAAATCTAGATGATTCTAAAAACCCTGGTACGCATTGGGTAGCCTATGTTATTTTAAATGAATATGTTGAGTATTTTGACAGTTATGGTAACTTGAAACCGCCAATAGAATTTGTTGATTATGTAGGTTCTAACAATATTAATTATAACAACATTAATTTCCAAAATAATAACTTATTCAACTGTGGACATTTATGTATTAAGTTTCTTAAAGAGTTTTGGAAAAAACAATGTTTCATCAATACATCTTTTCT
The DNA here is from genome assembly GCA_018247615.1 of Dalla cyprius quinka. Classification (NCBI taxonomy): domain Eukaryota; kingdom Metazoa; phylum Arthropoda; class Insecta; order Lepidoptera; family Hesperiidae; genus Dalla; species Dalla cyprius. The sequence goes on from DWHJ01000003.1 coordinate 11,631, forward strand.
TAAAGTATAAATATCACTCATCGTATACATAAGGTAGCACTTTAAAATTGTATGTTACAAGAGACAAATGTCAATTAAGTTAAAGTGGAAAAAAATGATTGTATATAATATAAAATCAACCCCCACAGTGAAAAGCTTTATTCGTTCTCGTACCGTCAAAAGACAAAGACATACACAAACGATAAAGAAATTAACTAAAGATAATAAATTCTTTCTTCGAGCCTTAGGATTTCAATTATGAGTATTCTGCAAGTAAATGATTCACCACAATTCGACAACTCTATAGTGAGCTACGAAATCCACACGTATAATCCATATAGCAACAGTTTCAAGGAAAATGATGAAATACGTATACCGATACATCAGCAAGATATATATGTATTACCATCAGCTAGCTATATCTACGTTGAAGGTCGGGCCACTGTGATTTCAAAAGATGTAGCAGGAAAACTACTACGAAAGCCTGTAAATTTTACAAATAATCATATATCATTTCTATTTCAAGATATTCGATATGAAATTAACGGTGTTGAAATAGACCGAATTAAAAATGCAGGTATTACTACAACCCTTAAATCATATGTGTCTATGAGTGAAGGAGAAAGTAAGGCTGCTGCTATTTGGGGTTGGAATTTAAAGGGGATTAAAGATAATGACGGTATTTTTAGTGCTCTTATACCACTGAATAAAGTCTTAGGATTTGCGGAAGATTATAATAAAATAATTATTAACTGTAAACATGAACTTATACTAAATAGAAGCAATTCGAATATTAATAGTGTTACTATTGATAATGATGATTCCATTCAAATTGATATAGAAAGATTGCAATGGCGCGTGCCTCATATAAAAGTTTCAGATCGGGAAAGGTTAACGTTACTAAAACATTTAGAAAAGGATCGTCCTATTCAAATAGCTTTTAGAAATTGGGACTTATATGAATACCCTTTATTACCTAGAACTACAAAACATTCCTGGGTTGTAAAAACTGCTTCACAACTCGAAAAACCAAGGTATGTGATCTTTGGATTACAAACAAATAGAAAAAATATGAAAAATAAAGACTGCTCAATATTTGACCATGGTAAACTAACTAATGTTACACTGTTCTTAAACTCCCAGTATTACCCATACGAAACAATTAATGCCAAATTTTCTGACGATAAGTATTATATATTATACGAAATGTTTACGAAATTTCGTCAGTCTTATTATAACACTCGGTCAGAACCAATGCTTAGTTTACGCGAATTTAAAGAAAATGCTCCTTTATTTGTAATCGATTGCTCAAGACAGAACGAGGCCTTAAAATCTGGAGCAATAGATGTGCGACTGGAAATAGAAAGTTCTGAAGATATATCGGAAAATACATCTGCATATTGCCTAATCATCAACGACCGTCTGATCGAATATAAGCCCTTAAGTAGTATTGTAAGGAAATTATTATGAATGCCATAGTGGATGTGCAAGGTTTTAAAACGGAAAGTAACGAATTTATCGCTAAAGAAATAGCAATTATATGTGAAAATCAAATAATGGTATTATTAATAAAACCACCGTACCCATTTTACAATCTTACAAAAAAAGAAAGATTGCAAGTAAGTTGGATAGAGCGAAACAGAAACATTTTCTGGAATGAGGGTTTTGTACCATACTTAAATTTCGAGAATTATATTGTATCTTATCTGAAAGACAAAATCATTTATGTTAAAGGATATGAAAAGATGTCGTGGTTGAGAAACATTTTAAAACATAACAAAATATATAATTTAGAAGATAAGAAATGTCCTAGTTTTAAAAAACTATTCGAAGATTATGGAACGTCTTGTAACATATTTAGTTGTGTGTATCATTCGAATATATGTGCTTTAAAAAATGTAACTTGTTTAAAAAAGTGGATTAATAATAAAATGATTTTTAACTAAATTAATTGTTTTCTTTCCGACTTACCATAATCATTGCATTGCATAATTCACCCCAGTCTGATTAAGAAGAAACGAATATTGACGAGTGCCAGAAACTCAACTTAAGATTTTTATATCATCATAATATACAAACGGAACAATGGTTTAGTGATAGAACAGTCATTCCATAATCATGCCAATTTTTTATTTGAAGTAGGTTCCCCTGGGTTCAATTTTATGGTTGTAATATAATGTAAAAATAATTATTGATTGATTGATCAAGTGAAGAATGAATGAATGAATGAAAACAATACAATAATAAAGGTCATCATGGAATGATTGAGTTATTGAGAATTTCAGCACTCGTTTTTATTAAAGTAGATACGATTGATTGATTTTGATTGATCTAATGGAGAATTGGGGTTCCTGGATCTGTGATCCAGGAACCCCAATTCTCTACTACTCGGACACACCTGAATGACATTACAGAACATGCAGAGAGAGAAAAAAGCGCCACTACAGCAGTGTTGCCAACCCTACTTTATAAATTTATAATTATTTAACACTCCCCACTTAAATTTATAAGGTATACATAACTATAAACTAGTTTACTCTTACCATACATAAGATTTCAGAAATAAAACATTAGTTACATTCAACTTTTCTTAAAATTTTGTCTCTAATTGAGTTAAATTTAGTAACAGGCAAAGCTTTAGTTAGGAAATCAGCTAATTGATTTGAACTCTCAA
>DWHJ01000004.1:0-11461 GCA_018247615.1 Dalla cyprius quinka
GAATGTGCCGGTAAGACAGATTAAAAAACCTGTCATCCGTCACTGTCATGGTGACAGGATGCAAACATCAATCGATTTTGAAATGATTTACGGTAACGAAACAGTCAGTGTACATTATTGTATTGTACTTTTGTCTATCATTATTACATGGGCTGTAATTTTCTTTGCATGTTTTTGTATGAAGTCAAATGCGTGAATTGATACTGTGGGTCTTCTGCCCAAAGAAAGCCTTACTTGTACTTTGTACACTCCCAGTTTCGTGGAGGCAAGTTTTGTCTTACACTCCAATTGACACCGATACTAGACATTTTGCGAGATCTCCACACCCAGGATCCATAATATATGATCCCAATCTGAAATCTGTGGAGCTACGACCAATGGGGTTTTTTAGCGAATAACTTATGTCTTCGATAGATTGAACTCAACAAGGTTGAGTTAACATGATTAAAACATGATTTCAGACATGAGTTTGATTCTGCTTTCCTCCACTTGAGACCGGCATTTGCATGGCCTGCGTAAAGAGCATGTCCCATACTGTCATCTGCATAGCAATTAACGTTGCAGGATTGTTCCAGCATGTCATTGATATGCAGAAGAAACAGTGTGGGAGATAGTTCAGAGCCCTGGGGTACGTTTGCGTTTATAAATTTAATAACTGAGCAACAACCGTCGACAACGAGTAGGTTCAATATAGGTATCTGCCCGTGTAAGTCAGCTTTCTGTTTACAGTGTAGCTAGTGAAGTGCAGTGTGTGTGAGTAGTAGGGATTCGCCGGTTCTGGCTCACGGGGTCCGAGCGGGCAAAATTCCTAACTTAGGGGCCGTCCTTCGGCTAAAAAAAAAAAAAATGAAGTTTGGTGTCAAATCGTATGTTTTGGACCACGCCTGATCGAATGCGCTGATCCATTTTTTGCTAACTTGTGTGTGAACAAAGATAGCTTTCACACTGGTTAAGCCCTACTTCGTTATCTAATCACCTAATTATGTCATTAGTGTGGGCGCACGGTCGTTGCTTTCGCGCGGCTTAATCACTAGTTCGCTATCTAATCACCTAATTATGTCATTAGTGGTCACTCGTCCAATAGATTAAGAAGCTTGTTAAAAATTTTAAACCACAGAAATGTTTTCGTAATATTTTTATTTTAAATTAAAAGTAGAATTAAATAATTGACTTAATGTTATATCATTACAAATAGTGTTGTCATCAAACAATTTCAGAAAATCATTAATAGATCTACCATGATATTTATAATATAGGTACATGATGCAATACTCTCCGCAAACCATAGTAAAATCATTTTGAATTCGATATGTGTTATAATTCCACATTCTAGAATTTCGTTGTAAGTAAGACCTATGGTATTCTTGAGGCGGTCGGCCATATGAATCAAAGTACTGACCAAAACCATTCGCATCTATGTGTATGGCAACCCAGTGTGATCCGGGTTTGCTGTCCGTATCTAAGTTACTTATGACATACATAGGAGTATGAACATATATTGGTAGTTGATTAGCTGCATAGACATTAGATTCCATGCCTGCATCAATTTTACTTAAGTATTGTTGTATTTGTATGGTATCCATACTGTACGCTGATAAGATATCTCTTCAGTTCCACAAACTCGTTAACAATGCGGACTTTGTTATTGATACAGTATTTTTAAATGTAAATGTTGTTGCGCGTTGGTTAGCGACCCTGACTGACGAGCTGTGGGCCCGGGTTCGATCCCCGGCCGGGGAAAACATTTATTGGACAGATAAATGTTTGTACTCGGGTCTTGGTTGTTTTTGTGTTGTGTTCTGTGTGTATCTGCTACCCGCAACACAGGGATTCCTAGTGCGGGGGTGTAAGCGTTTATTTATGTAAAGAAAGAAAATAAAGACATACTTGTAGACATATTTGTATTTATTTCCATTTAAACATTTAAAAATCTTAGCTACTATAATCAACTGATATATTACGATACTTATCGATTTCTATTACATTATCAAATTCTGCATAAACAATACAGTTAATGGTTTGAGTGAGAGCAGATTCAAAACGAACTTCTAATCTTACACTACCATGTTTTATAAGATTCCAATGACTCGATGAGTTCGCCGATAAGTCAGGAGTTAAATCAAATGCAAGCAAACAATAACCATTAGCATATTGCTCTCTGGATATCCCATTCCCTTCATTAAGAAAATGTATACCTGTTCCTGAGAACAATGTATGGTATACAGTAGTGAAGACTTTACTATCAAACGATGGCTGTAATGCTTTCGATATTCATAATTGTTAAAACTATGATTTCATCTTTTGTTCTTCCAAACATGTTCAAACATGATAGGAATGTTGTCAGTACAAGATTAGTAACGACGAAATAATGTTATCATCACATTCCGTAGTCTTCCGTATTGATTTTTAATGGTCTCTTGATAAATAAACAGTAATGCAAACGAGTAAGATACGTTATCGTGGTTTACGAACGTATATAAGTTCGAACTCACTTAGGCATACTTACAGTCAATTGTGTTGTGTTGTGAACAGTTTGTGAATTATATTCAACGTAACTATGGAGGTAAGTTATTATTATTATTTATTCCCTAATAATTCTGTTAATGAATTTTGTTACTTTCCATTTTATTTTGTAGACAACTTTTTCGTTGTTGTTATCTTATGATTTGTTTTTTTTTGTTCTTGCAGAGCCCGTTCAATATTCATGAACAAAATACATTTAAAAATTTCTACTACGAACTATCAAATGAAGAAGAAGATAGTAAAGATTTAATAATACCATCGAATCCGCAAAGTCACAAAAGGAGCAGAACAATCGATTGCTTAGACAAATTTTTCGAGGCATCTAAAGTAAAGAAAAACAAACTTTGTTCGACCGTATCCCGTAACTGCATTAACACGGGAAATTCATGCATATCAACCAATGCAGATGACGGAAACAAAAAAACCCATTTAATAAAAATTGATATCTATGATATGAAAAAGATTTCAAAAACATCTCCACAAGAACAATGGAAACATGCAGAGTGTCGTATTAAATATTACGTAAATGATACAGATAAAAATTTCATGTGTACAAAAAAATTAATATGCAACATTACTAAAGAGATAGCAGAGACGGAAACTTCCAAGAAATATAACTTTGCCAACAAAAATTAGTTAAACGCCCTTCCAACCTAGCTGTAATTTGTTAATTGTTTCTTATGACATTAAGCCTGTGATTAAGTAGTTGTGGATATATAAAAAGGTTTACCAGGGCTTGTTAGCCTAACAGAAACGTACAAAACTTGGGTAAGTACAGATCAAACAAACAAAAATGGATCAATATTTAAATGGAACCAACATTGATGAAGAACTATGTAAGGCTTGCGATGATTTCGAAACATGCATGCTGTTTGATGATACCTTTGATAAAGAACTTTCAAGAATATTTGATGAGGCTGCAAAAAGTATCAAGTAAGTTGAATCACTTCTATTTTTCTTATATTTTTGTTAAAATTATGTCATCTACCTAATATGGTTTCCGTGATCATATTTATATTCATACATATTTATAATTGCAGTCAGCAATCTGGAGGATCACTAAAGAGAACCGCTGATGTTGAAATTAACCCTGACAATGGCAAGAAAATAAGATCGGAGCCATCCACATCAACAAACTCCAACAGCGTCGAATATGGTAAAGTTAAGTGTGATTTTTGTCAAATCGTGGTGAGTAAAAAGTATTTCACGAATCACTTAAAAAGTAATCGTCATAAAAATAATGTTTCCAAATTACATGCATCTTTACCAAACGTATGTGTCATCGAATCCGCTTTTGGACAACGAATAATATCATATAAAATTAATAGTAAAAGTAACGAGACAAATTTTGAAACTCCGGAGTTGTTTTTAAATTCAATACAGGATGAAATATTTATGTTAATTGAGGATTCAATACAGAAATACATAGTTTTTAAAGTAAATTTTGTATTACATGCAGATTTTATCCAACAAACAAAAGATATTTCAAACTCTTTTGATTTTCAAACATGTAACTACATCATATTTCAAGGCGATGATTTAAATATCTTTTTTTCATCTTTACGTGACACTTTTATTAACAAAATTAATACATTTGAGAAAAAAGATAGCGGTTGGAGTTTAAAGTTGATTAAGTCGTTAGACATGAATGTAAACAAATTTAATCCTTTACGGGGTTCTTCATATGTTGAGTTACCTAGGGACATAATAACAAAAAAAGCGATTATTAATGTTAAAAATGCAGATAATTTATGTTTAAAATGGTCCTTGCTTTCTGCTTTATATCCAGTAAATAAAAATACTGATCGCGTTTCATCTTACAGCATGCATTCAAATAAATTGAAGTTTGATGGGGTTTCATTTCCAGTAAAATTATCTGATATGTCTAAAGTAGAAAAGTTAAACAATATAAGTATCAACGTTTTTGGTTTAGAGTTTGATAACATTAAAAAAAGTCATGGTTTAGTAGGCCCTTTGTATTTTACTAAATGCCGCAGGAGTGCTCATGTTAATTTACTATTACTTTCAAGTGGAACAAATAATCATTACTGTTATATAAAGAATATGTCGCGTTTAGTTAGTAAACAAATTTCAAATCATGAACACGCTATTTATATTTGTGATGGATGCTTATTACATTTTCCCAGCCAAATTAAAGTTACAGAACATCAGCAGCATGATTGCTTTCATATTAAAACAGAACTTCCAAGTTCTCAAAAATTATCGAAAGACTGGTTCGGTCAAGCAGTTTCTACTGATAGACTAAAATTTGATAAATTCAATAAAAAACTAAAAATACCTTTCGTTGTATATGCAGATTTTGAAGCTTTTCTAATGCCCATTAAATCATGTTCCAATGATCCATCAAAATCTTATACAAGTAATATTCAGAAGCATGAAGTGTATAGTTTTGGTTACTACATTAAATGTTCATATGATGATAAACTATCAAAATATGAGACATATAGTGGCCCGAATAGTGCACAAGTATTTATGACTAATTTGTATGAAGATTTGAAACGTATATGTTCCCAAAATAGTATTGAGGTTTCTCCTAAGCCATTAACACCCGCTGACAATATTAACATTTCAAAATCAACGATTTGTTTTATATGTGATGGTGATCTGAAAGGTGAAAGTGAATTTAACTATCATCCACAAACTGGTAATTTTAGAGGTGTCGTACATAAAGTATGTAACACAAAGTTTTGTATACCTAATCATATTCCCGTAATTTTACATAATCTTAGTCATTATGATGCTCATTTTATTGTTCATGCACTTAATTTTGTAAATGGCGACGTTGAAATTATTCCTCAAACTAAAGAAAAATACATTTCATTCTCAAAAACATTACAAATAAATAATAAACCAGTAAAATTAAGGTTTATAGATTCTATTAAATTTTTACCATGTAGTCTCAGTCAGTTGGCTAACAATTTAGTTGATGAACAATTTCTTTCTTTGAAGCTAAACTTTCCTATAAGAGAAGATTTCAATCTTTTGAGAAAAAAGGGTGTTTATCCATACGAGTTTATGACATCTTTTGATTGCTTGAAACTAACATCACTCCCTGAGAAAGATAAATTTTATAGTTCACTAACTGATTCACATATTTCAGATAGCGATTACAGTCATGCCAAAAATGTGTGGCAATACTTTAACTGCAAAAATATGTCTGATTATTCCGACTTGTACTTAAAAACTGATGTTCTACTACTAGCAGATATATTTGAAAACTTTAGAACTTTGTGTTTACAAACATATGATTTAGACCCAGCGCATTATTATACCGCTCCAGGATTAAGTTGGGATGCAATGCTAAAAATAACTAAGATTGAACTAGAATTACTTACAGATATAGAACAAATAGCATTTGTTACAGTGGGTATACGGGGAGGGGTATCTCAGTGTAGTAAACGATATGCAAGGGCCAATAATCAATTCATGGAAGATTATGATAAAAATATACCTAGCTCATATCTTACATACTTCGATGCTAACAATCTGTATGGGTGGGCAATGTCACAATATTTACCTTCAGGAGGATTTGAATGGGTTCATACAGAAACAGATTACAATGTGTCAAACAATGACACAATACGGTTTTATTTTAGAAGTAGATTTAGAGTACCCCATAGAACTACATGACCTACATTCTGATTTGCCCTTATGCCCTGAAAAAATATCTGTAGGGGGTTCCAAAGAAGTTAAACTCGTTCCAAATTTGTACAATAAAATTAAGTATATTATTCATCACAAAAATTTACAACAATGTATTAAATTGGGTATGAAGTTAAAAAAGATTCATAGGGTATTAAAGTTTAAACAGAGTCCGTGGTTGAAACAATATATAGATTTAAATACTTATTTACGTATACAGGCTAAATCAGATTTTGAGAAGGATTTTTATAAATTAATGAATAATTCTATCTTTGGAAAAACAATGGAGAATGTAGAAAAACGTGTAAATGTAAAATTATTGACCCATTGGGAAAACCGAGGTAAAAGTCTTGGTGCACAAGACTTGATTGCAAAACCAGAATTTCACAGTCTATCAATATTTTCAGAAAACTTAGTTGCAGTTCAGCTAAAAAGAACCAAAGCACTCCATAACAAACCCATCTACTTAGGATTTTGTATTTTAGATATATCCAAAACTCTTATGTATGAGTTTCATTATGACTACATGCTGAGAAAGTTTCCAAATAAAATTAAACTACTTTATACAGATACTGATAGTTTAGTTTATGAAATCTTTACAAACAATTTTTATGATGATATTAAGCCCGATTTATCGGAACGGTTTGATACATCTGATTACCCATTAAATAATAAATTCGGATATCAAAATATAAATAAGAAAAGATTAGGCGTCTTTAAAGATGAAAATGCAGGTAAAATATTAAGAGAGTTTGTAGGATTGCGATCAAAATTGTATGCATTTGATATCGAAAATACGTTTGTAGCAAAAGCTAAAGGTGTTAATAAAAGTGTCACTAAAAGTTTTAAGATGGAAAATTATAAGTCTTGTCTCTTTGATAAAAGTGTTGAATACTGTAGTATGTTAAGGTTTAGGTCAATAAAGCATAATATTTTTACACAAAAAATTAATAAAAAGTGTCTGTCATATAATGATACTAAACGATATATAACATCTAATAATGTTGATACATTAGCTTGGGGTCACTATAAAATAAATAAAGATAAAGTTTGATTGTATGTAAATTATGTTAACAAGTACTGTTTTATGTAAATATTTTTGTTAATTTAAGTTAAATTTTAATTATAGAATTGTAAACTTGATTTTAAAGTACTGTATAAGAATGTGTAAAGGGAAATTGTTACTCTTTTTTGTACGTGTGTTGTGTGTGTGTGTTTTTGTTTGTAAATATTATCTACCTGTTTTTCAACATAAAATATATTTTTATCTCTCTGACAAATTGTTTCATTCTTTTCCTAAACCTTTCACCAAGTACACGTGAAGTTACAATGATTCATTTAATTCATCCATTTACTGCAATAGTTGCCGGTCCAAGTGGATGTGGGAAATCTATTTTTGTTACAAACTTCATAAAACATGTTAAAGAAATATGTAATACACATTTTGATCAGATTACTTGGTGCTATGATGAAATGCAACCTATGTATAATTTAAAAAATGTTAATTACTATCAAGGGATACCAGATCTTAGTATGTTTGATGGAAAAGAACCTCACCTTATTATTATTGATGATTTAATGAGAGAGTCAGATGGTCGCATTGTTGATATATTTACAAAAGGAAGTCATCACAGGAATTTAAGTGTATTTTATATAACACAAAATTTATTTCATCAGGGTAAAGGTCAAAGGGACATATCTTTGAATTCAAGTTATATAATTTATTTTAAAAATCCTCGTGATAAAACACAAATTAAATACTTAGCACGACAAGTATCACCAGAAAATCCAAAGTTTATGGAAGAATCCTACAAAGATGCAACAAGTGAACCTCATGGATATTTAATGATAGATTTGAAACAGGACACAAATGATATGTGTCGCTTAAAAACTAAAATTTTTCCGTCCAACGAACACTGCATAGTTTACATTAAAACGAAAGACTTTAAGTATGCTAAAAATCAACCCATTCCTATCATTCATAAATAATGCATCGACGACTGCAGACGCATAAGGATTTGCTAACAGCTTTGCATACACTTAAACCAAAATATCAAAGAGCCCTTTTAAAATCGTGTACTGATAAAGAAATAAATTGCATTTGTGAGTGTATCCATAACGTTCTCCAAGGTAAAGTTGAATTGAAAGAAAAAGAAAAGAATAAGTTGATCAAATACAAAAATATCCTTCGACGATTGGTGCGTAAAGGTGCTACCAAATTATTTAGGAAAAACCTCATAATACAAAAAGGTGGTGCTTTTCTTCCAATTATATTGGGTTCTATTCTTAGTGGTGTCATAAGTTCCCTTATTTGAAAATGGAGAATGCTAAAAGAATGTTGCTTGTTGACCCAAGTTTGATAGATAAAATGAAACAACCCAGTACAAGCGATACTCCCTTGACCCGATTAGATGCTGATATGAAAGATATTTTAAAGAGCAACATCGACGATCGAGAAAAGTGTATTTTATATTTACAAACACTCCGACGGTATCTAAACTTTACAAAAGAAGGTCGTCAGCCTTATCATATACCAATAGTTGATGAGAAGCACGACGCATTAGACGAACTATTAATGAGCTACAAAAACAAAAACATTGATAATAAAACTGTAGTGTTGAATGATACACCAGAGAAAGAAGTGCTTCCTAGCGAAAACAGGACCCCAAGATCACAAGAAGAGAAACATTTTTATGCCACCTCTCAAATATTAGAACTCATACCAAAAACATATGAAAAAAAAGCTGTAATGTTAATGAGTTTGCTGTCGTTAAACGAAAAGAAAATTAAATGGGATGATGATGGTACTGTGATAATAGATGATAAAAAAATTAACGGGAGTAATATTATAGACTTAGTGAATGTCTCACTGAGACCACTTAAAAAAAGTGATCCAATTGGATGGGAACATTTTGCTAAAGCTTTGAAAGACATCAGAGTTCCTATAACTTTCATTGGTAACCCAAAATGGTGTGAATTCATGAGTGGTATACATACAGATTCTAACATTTCAACACCTAATGTAGAACTCACTACTCCAACGAGTGATGCACAATACAAAGGAAAAATAAAAAAGAAACTAGAATGGGAAAAATGGCTTCCTTATTAGAAATACATAATCTCTATTATGATACATCACATCCTGCAGGTTATAGTAGTATCAACAAGCTCACAAAGGCTATGAAGGGAAAAATGAATAGAGAAGAGGTAAAGAAGTGGTTGCAATCTCAAGAAACTTATACTGTGCACACACCAGTACAGAGAAATTTTCCTAGGAATAAATATATCTTATCAAATTATAATGAACTGTGGCAAGCTGACTTAAGTGATATGAGAACTTACTCAGGTTACAATGGGGGCTTTAATTATATTCTATGTGTTATTGATGTATTTAGTAAGTATGCATATGTTAGACCTATGAAGAGAAAAAATTCAGAAACAGTTAAGGAATGTTTTGAAAGTATATTCTTTGAAGCAAATACAACCCCAACACACATACAATCTGACAAAGGTACGGAGTTTTTGTCAAAAGATGTACAAAGATATATCAAATCTAAAAATATAAATTACTATACAACAAATAATCCAGATATTAAAGCAAGTATTGTTGAAAGATTTCAGAGAACTCTTAAGATGAAAATGTGGCGATATTTTACTCATAAAAATACATATAAATATATCGATATCTTACAAGATTTAGTTCATTCTTATAACCACAGTTTTCATTCAAGTATTAAGATGTGTCCTTGTGATGTTAATTCCACAAACATAATGACAGTATGGAGAAACTTGTATGATAGGGAAAATAATGTGGTATCATTAGCCAGCATTTTACCAAAATTACATGTAGGTGATCACGTACGAATAACTAAATACAAACACATTTTCCAAAAAGGATATGAGTCTAACTGGAGTGATGAAATATTTGTGGTATCCTCCATAATAGATAGATCCCCTAACCCTGTGTACACCCTAAACGATTTAAAAGGAGAAAATATAGTAGGTACGTTTTATGAAAAGGAGTTACAGAAAGTAAATTACGACCCCACTCTACATTATAAGATAGATAAAATAGTACGCTCTCGGTATACTGGTAACAGAAAGGAAGTGTTAGTGAAGTGGAAAGGTTATCCTAACAAATTTAATAGTTGGATTCCATCTTCCTATTTGAAAGAAATATGAACAAAGAAAGTTTTTATTTAACTTTACTTAGTAATAGTTCTATGGAATATTTTCCTGGTAACAAAACTACAGGTTTTTCAACTAAATTACCTAAATCCATAGTTTTGGAAGGAGAATGGTCAGTTGGGGTCGTTGAATTTCAATATCCTTGTACCATGTTTACAGTTCAGGAACATGAGAATATTGTTTACATTACAAAATGGATGACAATGCCTGACGAATCAACTCCATCTCTAACATACTACAAGACCTATATTCCGGCAACAAATTATGATAACATCAATCATATTCTAAAGGCATTAAATAATATCAAAGAAAAAGTTAAATTCCGTTACGATGAAATATCTAAGTTTGTATCAGTTTCAATATTAGATGAAACGATTAAATCAATAACATTGTCACCTAAGTTAGGTTTACAGTTGGGGTTTGAGCCCCATAAGAACCTCTTAGACAAGAATTTTGGAAAATGCCCTGCAAATCTACACTTAGGGCTACCATCACAGCTTTTTGTTTACTCGGACATAGTAGAACCCCAAATTGTTGGAGATGTGATGACTCTAAGTTCTAAGAATCATACCATTAGATCCTTCAAAGTACATATATGGGGCAAATAAAATGCATGTCTTCTCTCCACCACATTACATATCTGTAATGCGAAGGGAATTTGATACTATTGAAATAGATATAAGAACAAGCGCTGGACAAAAGATACCATTCCAGTTCGGGACAGTGTGCATTAAACTACACTTTAAAAAGTTATATAATGTATTTGAAAAATGATTATAGTATGAAATGTCCGTACGAAGATTATTATCATCACCAAGCTGGATCTGGTATTGGAATAATTTACAAAGGAGCGCCGTATCAAAGGGGACATGGAATCGGAAGTTTTCTGGGAGGGCTGTTTAGATCTGTTTTACCATTATTATCTAGTGGTGCAAGAGCTATTGGTAAAGAAGCATTAAGCACTGGAGTAGGAGTTTTATCTGATATGTTTAATGCACGTCCTATAGAAGATTCAATTAAAACGCGCTTGAAAGAAGCTAGTTCAAACTTAAGACGAAAGGCAGATAGTAAAATAGATAAAATCAAT
>DWHJ01000005.1:0-11306 GCA_018247615.1 Dalla cyprius quinka
CCTAACCTAACCTAACCTAACCTAACCTAACCTAACCTAACCTAACCTAACCTAACCTAACCTAACCTAACCTAACCAAGATCCCACAAATTAAAAACCCACTGCTCAAGTTAATGGGAGTATCAAACGACCTGTCGAACACCAAGATAGAAGAGGCGATCATAATGCAAAATAAGAAGCAACTGGCAGATGTAAAAAATAGTGAGACCCTCATCAAAGTCCTCAGGCGCACGAAAGGCAGGATAGAAGCAATATCGAATGTTATCGTCGAAGTGAGCCACCCGATATGGGAGAAATTAAAGGAAACCAAAATAAAGCTAGGATACCAAGTGGTGCCGGTAGTGGACCATTCGCCCCTCTGGCAATGTTACAAATGCCTGGGATTCGGTCACTTGGCACGCGACTGCAGAGTAACAGAAACCCGATGTGGCTACTGTGCAGAGCAGCATGACACCAGAGCCTGCAATATGAGAAACGGCCCACCACGCTGCACAAACTGCTCAAAAGAGGGCTCGACAGACGCTCTCCATCCAGCTTACAGTCCACAGTGCCCAATTTGGGCAAAGTGGGACCGCCTAGCGAGGTCAACGGTCTCATACTGCTGAAACAGGCACCACCAGAAACAACGCAGAAACACAGAACAAAACGACAGAACTCAACTTTGTACAGGCTAATTTAGGGAGGGGCCTAGTGGCAACCCAGGAATGCATGGCCGAGGCAGAAAAGCGGAAGATAGCGGTGGCCCTTATACAGGAGCCCTACGTGGGGAACCAGGGTAGACTGACCCTAAAGCACAGAACAATACAGGCCCAAGGGTGTAAAGAGACCCCAAATAAGGCAGCAATTGTCATCCTTGACAGGAACATGGTGGTAATCGAGAACCCACTCTTGGTGGATCGGAACATAGTTGGGGTACTGTTAGAAATCAATGGTACTCGTATCGGCTGTGTCTCGTTCTACTGGGAGGATTACGTCGAAATGGGACTTCACCTAAACAGGCTGGAGGAGGTTATAGCAAGGATGAAGACAGCACGTATCCTGATTGGAGGCGACTGCAATGCGGCAAGTCCCTGGTGGGGCTGCAACACGGAGGACACTAGGGGCACCGCCATAGCCGAGTTCTGCGCTCAGCACAATCTTCATGTGCTGAACCAAGGATCCACACCCACCTTTTGGACGATCCGCAGGGACGTTATATACAGCAGCATAGTAGACGTCACCTTTGGTAGTGAACCTATGTTAAATAGAGTCGACCGCTGGAGGGTGAACGAAGACCTGCTCACCACCTCAGACCACCGCTCCATTACTTTCCGCGTGAGCCTGACCCAGAACAGCGATTCGATTAAAAAGCCCAGAATAACAACCAGAGTGTACAACACCAAAAAAGCTGACTGGAAAAAATTTAAGATAGCCCTCAAACAATCATTGGAAAGTTCACAGCTGACCATTGATAAGGTCACGCAATTAGACAATAGGGAAAAAATGAACAACACAGTAGAAGAATACACGGGGTGTATCACGACAGCTTGCGAACAGGCAATACCAAAAATATCAGAAGAGAGAAAGGGGACGAAGATTAACTGGTGGACAACAGAACTGGAGCAAAAGAAAACAGAAGTGAAGAGAATGAGGAATAAAGTAAGACAAGCAAACCCAAGAAGGAGACCACATGTGGTAGAAGATTACAAAAAAGCATTAGAATCATACAAGGAAGCCTTACTTTCGGCGAAAACAACGAGCTGGAAGAACTTCACCTCGGAGCAAGAGCAGTGTTCAATGTGGGACAGATATTATAAGATCATGAAGTATGCAGAACGAAATAACGATGAAACCATGCTCAGACAAGGAGACAACATACTGGACCCGCGAGAATCGGCAGAACTCCTAGCCCAGACATTCTATCCTCTAGACGAAGCCGATGGGGAAACCGAACACCACCGAAAGGTGCGAGAAGAGGTCAACGCATGGCGTGAGGAAATGATAGCGAAATCCGTTGAGGAACCGAAACCTGTGGACAAATTCACTCAGCAGGAAATGTGGTCAGTGATCAATAAAATAAGCCCAAATAAAGCACCGGGGCAAGAGGGTTTTACTGCTGACATCTGCAGGCTAGCTATAGAGACAGACCCGGAGCTCTATCTTGCCATCCTGAACGGCTGTCTCAGATTGGCCTGTTTCCCCCGGATCTGGAAGAGAGCAGTAATCCGGATCTTAAGGAAGCCTGGAAAGGAAGATTACGCAGTTCCAAAGGCTTACAGACCGATCGGACTTCTCCCAGTCCTCGGAAAAATCCTGGAGAAGATGGTGGCAAACAGGATCCTGTGGAAGCTAGGCCACAACGGACATCTGAGCAGGAGGCAGTATGGTTTTACACCACAAACCAGCACAGAAGACGCACTACAGAACGTCATGGAAATCATCAGGACTGGGGTCTCAAAGGGAGAGATAGTGGCACTGGTATGTCTGGACATCGAGGGAGCGTTTGACAACGCGTGGTGGCCAGGCATCCTGTGCCACCTGAAGACTTACAATTGTGATCCACAGCTTTGGTGCCTGCTTGATAACTACCTGGATGACCGGGATATTGTCCTTAAGTATGCGGGACAGACTGTGAAAAGGCCCACAAACAAAGGCTGTATCCAGGGCTCCACATGCGGTCCACTTATGTGGAACATTCAGCTAAACCCCCTCTTGCAGAGTACGCTCCACCTTGATGCCCATATACAGGCCTTTGCAGACGATATAGTTGTCCTGGCTACAGCTAAAACGGCGGAACAACTCACTGCAAAAATAAACAGAGCCCTCTCAGAAGTCGTACGATGGAGCAGTGACCACAAAATGAAACTGGCGGAAAGCAAGACACAAGCAGTCGTAATAACTAGAAAATTAAAGTACGACGAGCCTTTCTTCATGGTCAATGGCACAAGGCTCTCTTTAAGAACCGAAGTCACGCTGCTGGGACTGACAATTGATAAGAACCTCACTTTCAAACCTCATCTCGAGCGGACAAAAACCAAAGCGGTAAAGGTGTTCAGAGCAATCTCAGCAGCGGCCAGAGCGACGTGGGGACTAAACCCCGAAATAATTCGCACAATATATACGGCGGTGATCGAGCCAATTATGCTGTACGCAGCCAGCGCTTGGGCCCCTGTGACAAGGAGACAGTATATCCGTAAGACCCTGGACAATATAACAAGACTGTTCGCTATAAAAATAGCCAAAGCCCATAGGACCATACCCCTTGCGTCGGCCGCACTCTTGGGAAGAATCCTCCCCCTGGACATTAGGATAACGGAAGCCGCTGAGCTATATGCGGCCAAAAAAGGAAAACCGATAGAACAGCTACCTGACCGCCAGATAGAAGAAAGAATAAGTCCATTCCAACTCCCGCATCCGGCAAAAAGGAGAGCGGTGTCGTTTAAAGTTCTAAGCTGCCAGGAGGAACTCGATAATCTCAGCGAAAGACCAACCATCTTTACGGACGGCAGTAAGCTGGAAGGGAAAGTCGGCGGAGCTGTAACCTGGTGGGAAGAAGGAGCAGAAAAGAGGAACAGCATTTTCGGGCTAAGCGCCTACAACTCCGTCTTCCAAGCAGAACTTATGGCGATCTTGAGAGCACTTGAGCTGATCGCAAAGTACAAAGCAGCAGAGGCTAACATCGTGAGTGACTCAATGTCCGCACTTCAGGCC
Source organism: Dalla cyprius quinka (assembly GCA_018247615.1). Classification (NCBI taxonomy): domain Eukaryota; kingdom Metazoa; phylum Arthropoda; class Insecta; order Lepidoptera; family Hesperiidae; genus Dalla; species Dalla cyprius. Next base: position 3,691 of record DWHJ01000005.1, read on the forward strand.
ATAGGTGATCCAGATACAAGCCACCCCCTAGTATTTAAAATACAAGCCAAAATAAGAGAAGAGGAACAAGTTGGCAGGACCGCAAACCTCTTCTGGATCAGGGCTCACGTGGGATTTAGAGGAAACGAGCGAGCAGATGAACTAGCAAAAAAGGCGGCGTTGTCAAACAAAAGGGCTCCGGCATATGACGGTGTCCCGGTGTCCTACGTCAAGCATATGTTGAGGCAGAACTCTCTGGAAGAGTGGCAGAAACGCTACACTAACACCGATACGGGCAAAACAACTAAAATATTCTTCGCAGATGTTCGCCAAGCCCACAAAGTACTAAACAAAATTCAGATTAACAATATAAGAGCGCAATTCTTCACCGGACACGGTGGGTTTGGCGAATATCTTCACAGATTTAAATTAAAAGACAACCCGTACTGTGAATGCGACGACACCACTAAGGAGACAATGCTCCACGTCCTCCTGGAGTGTACGCGGTTTGGAGCAAAAAGATTCGAGTTGGAGCAAACTTTGGGAATGGCCGTAAACACTGAAAACCTAAAAAGTCTTATCGAAAATGACAACTCCAGAGGAAAACTACTAGGCTTTGCAGAATACGTAATCAAAATAACGAACAATAGAAACAATAGTGCAATAAAGCATTGTGTAAATTAAAAAAGTGATTAATTAATAAAGTTATTTAGTCGTAATTTTATCATATTTTATTAAGTATTTATTTTATTTATTTGCTAAAAATAAGGTGTTATTTGGATTAATTTGATTATTTTTGGTAAACTATTTGAATGAATTTGATTCCATGTATTTTAATTATTTTATGTTGCTTACTTCAATTAACTGTAGAATATAAAAATATTATTATTTGGATTAAGTTACCTTTCAATTGTATTCTACTTATTTTACAGGTTGCCTACTTTAATTGATCCGTTAAGTGATTATTTAGATAAATTTGTTTATTTCCGGTAGATTACTTGGATTAACCCTTCAAGGTCTGTCGCCATAAATCGTTATCTCAGGGCCGTTCCGAGTGGATTACGTCAGCGCGCGCGCGGCACTTGACATCTGAAACTTATGCCTACAAGTCCTCTCTGTTTATGTTTTTAGAAGGTCATGTTACTATTATTAAAAGCTAGTAAGATAGCCGATACAAAGAAATAAAAACAATAACATTTGAGTGTTTATTTAGTTTTGTACAGCCTCTTGTTTCCAAGGGAACTAGAAAAAAACCGGTTTTGTTGACAATAACTTTGTTTTATAAATGAATACGATATTATTTTGTCTTTATTTTTATATCCTTATATTCTATACAATATGGTCTTTCAAAAATAAAAGGAAAATAGGCATGTTATCATTATAGAAATTATACTTTTTCACTCGCATAGATATGCTAAAAATTCGGCGAGGAACAGATTTCGCACGCGGTGAGCGCAGATTTTCAAAACCTGTTTGTGAATATATTATAGCGTATTCGTCATATGTTTTTATACTATCATATAGATACAACATTCAGGAACAGTTTATTACATTGATGCATAGCTGCTAAAGCAATAGATTTTTCATAATACGACTATACATCTCAAAAGGTGTATAATTCTATAAAAAGCATAAGAGTTTAGTTTTGATTGAATTTAAATATTATTATGGTCTTATTTCGGTCAACTAATTCATTTCTCATTTAGAAGACTTTCTGAACACATTGATGTATAATACATAAACATTTACCATACAAAACCAGATGGTAAATGGTAAACACACTGTCGTATACGGAATGTTCTATTTTCTTGAGACCGATAGCGGGTAGGAGACTTTTTTAAAAATTGTGCGTTCGGATTATTGCCTTTCTTGCGCTCTCGCGTACAGTGGAGAAAAGCAGCCTACGGGTCATCACCCATCCCTTTCCTGAAGGAAAGGGCACGGTGGATGACAGGACCCCCACAGTGTGGAAGAACATCGGAAACACCACCGCAGCGGTGCCACAGGACTCCCGGAGGGGATCCTGCAGCTCGGCAGACCGCGCGGTGCGGTTAGAGACTAGCAGGACCGACTAGTAAAATGGCCCGACGTCCAGGAAGGGGACGAGCCGGCGATCGGCGGGTGGTGATGCGTGACCTGTTTAAGCACACCATCACGCCGATCAATTTGTTCGGCGAGGAGCCCACCCAAGACGTGGTGACCACGAACCCCCATTTAGAGGAGGAAGAGGATCCTCTTGAAGGACCCAGCACCCTTTCCGCCCCATACGCCCGTACTGGATCCGCAGGAGGAGTACAAGCTACCGAAGAAGCAGAAGCCGGGAAAAGGAGGGATGAGCCGGCTGCACCGATGACTCCGCGAGCAGCGAAAGCGCCACGACGGATATCTTCGGATGAGTCGGCGTCGCCTCCAGCCAAAGTTATGGCCGTCGCCCCCTCTGCCACGGATTCTTCGCATGGATCGTCGTCGGACGAATTCCATGACTCACATGAAGGTATTCTAGCGGAAGCAAACGTGCATGTTGAGTCACCCTCAATTGAGGGTGACTCCATTATTCCGGAATACGAGGGTACGCCCATTCCGGACTTACCCTCAAATACAGGTCGAATTTTCCGCGACCCTCCGCGCTCGCCATCACGCCCTTCGTCGCCCCTGCACATCCCGAGGGACTCACCGGGACTCGACGGGACTATGTATCTCGCATTGGCTACCCCGAGGAAACCCCGGCAGGTATTTACACCAGAGCTAATTAGCTCGCCACCCCTAGCCCAGCCGACCCCGGCGGGTCCCTCCGGAACAGGAACCGGGAACAGGACGCTGTCAACGCGACCAACGGAACAGGTGACCACTCCCTCTTTCGCTGCGGCGCTGTTGTCACAGCCCCCCGCCCCCCGCCCCAACCAATACCCCCCCGCTACTACCGCCGCGGCCGCCCAAGGAGGCAGGCCCGCGGTAGCAAACGGGAATGTTAGAACCCTATATCCCCCCATAGTGGTTGAGTGTCTACCGAATTGGGTGACCCACTTTGAGGCAATCCGCGGCCTACTCGGCCGCGCCCCTAGTGCGCGTCCCTTCGGTAAGGGAATCCGATTCCGGCCGGAGTCGGACAACGAATACCGGGTAGTCCAGCGCTACCTCACGGATCTCGGAGCGAAGGACCCGGCACTGTCCTGGTACTGTTACGCGGTAAAAGAGGCCCTGCCGACCAAAGTCATGGTCCGCGGCCTCCCCCAGGACACTGATCCAGAGGACCTCGCCCGCTCGTTATGTGCGCTGGACTTCCCGGCAAGGTATGCTCGCCTTATTCCACCCAAACGTGGGAGACCTGGGGCGATCTTCTATGCGCAGTTGGACCACCTGGCTGACACCGAACTCGCCCGGCTATATGGAGTGACTGAACTCCTATATATGCCGGGAATTGAGATTTCGGCCTGGAAGGGGCGCACAGGCGGCCTCCACCTGTGCCATCGCTGTCAAGCAGTGGGCCACAGTTCGAAAAACTGCCACAGGCCAATTAAGTGTGTCCGCTGCGCTGAACCCCACATCGTCCGGGACTGCCCAGTACCACGGGACACAGGACCATTTCGCTGCGCTAACTGCGAGGGACCACACGCAGCAGTGGACCGTGTGTGTCCTTACCTTCGCAGGCTGGCGCGCCAAAGGGGCGTGACCATGGCACCACCGATCCCGGTAGTACCGCAACCCCAGGCCTCCCAGGCCTCTCGGCCCAGACAACCCGTAGCTCGCCCGGCTCCCTCCGAAGGACGCGCACGACGGGTAACCACCACCGAGGTGAGACCTCCGCCCCCCCCGCCGACTCAAACTCGTGCGGCACCCGCCACTATGGGTCCTGCCCATCCCCGCCGGACTAGGGAAGTACCACCCGTCGGCTCGCAGGGCTCATTAATGGCGCCGGCTAACCCCCCCACCGAACGCGGACTTGCTCGCACACGCCCCCGCATACGAAAGCGCCCTAACAGGGCAGCTCGTAGGGCGGCGCAGCGCGCCCAACTTTTCCTCAACGAGGAACTCCCACTGGCCGAATCAACGCGGGAGGACCCGGCGCCGGGGGGTAGTGGGCAAATCGCCCCTGTCCCCCGACCCCTCGCCCCCCGTAGATTGGCCCCGCCAAGGGAAGAAGGTGAGGTTTACCACCCACTACCGCAACGCCTTCCGCGTCGCCCCCGGCAAGTTCGAATGGCCCCCGTCCGAGACGGACTGGCCCCAACTCGAGACCGTATGGCCCCCGTCACAGCCGGAATGGCCCCTGCGAGAGACCGAGTAAGTCCTCAACGATCCTTATCCGCGACCGCGACGGGAGCCCCACGACCTTCCCGGAGGACCGGACACCCAAAGCGGGATTCGGAATGTGCATTCCCCGCCCAACCCCCTACTACCCTCGCACAGCGTAAGAACGCCGTGCCTACCCCCGTGCCGCGTAAAATTCGCGGCCGGACCCCCACCCCGAGACCCTTAGCCGCTCTCGGGATAAATACGTCAGCCGAGGCGCTATTGGAGGCCGTAGCCACCATTAGCAACGCCTTGGCGGCGTACCCGGAGTTGCTAGGGGCAATCCGCAGCACGATCCAGCAGACTCTCGGGTTCCAGTATGGTAGTACATCTTAAACTGCTATACTGGAATCCGGGAGGCTTGCAGCGTCAAAGGAACGCCCTCACTGCACTCGCCCAGGAACAAGGTGTACACGCCATACTCCTGGGCGAGACTAAGTTGCATCCCAATGCTACATTCCGAATCCCGAATTACTTCGTGTATCGTCGCGACGAGACTTCGCCCGCTGGTCACCCATATCGAGGAACAGCTGTGGCGATCCGGAGCGACGTAGTGCACGAGGAGTTGCCCCTCCCGGATTTCACTCACGTGCGCTCGATCGGAGCATCGGTGAGTATGGCCGGGCGGGACCTAAGGGTGTTCGCAGCCTATCGTCCCCCTGGTTCCCTATTCGACCCTCAGGACGTCCGTAACATCACGGAGGGCGCACATGCGACCGTCGTGGCCGGTGATCTCAACGCGAAACACACCGTGTGGGGATCGCGGATCGTCAACACGGCCGGTCGCAGGTTACTCGCCGACGCGGAGGCAAAAGGGTATGAGGTGGTGGGGCCCAATGAGCCAACTCATATCCCGGTAAGTCCTAGTCAACGCCCGGACGTCCTGGACATCGTGCTTCACAGGAATCTCACGTGCCCGGTCAATGTGGAGGTGTTGTACGATATGAATACGCAACATCTCCCCATCCTTGTCACACTTGGCTTGGGGGTCGAGTGTATTTACTTCCCGCGCACTAAGCGAAACACAGACTGGGAGTCTTACCAGTCGTCACTGGCCGATCTCCGCTTCAGTGGCCCGCTCTCTACGCCGGAAGGAGTCGAGGCTGCTACGGTAATTATAACCGACTCTATAAGTACAGCTCTTACCGAGAACACCACGGATACGCCGACTCAGTGGCGTAGAGAGCCACTGCCACTTCACTTACAACGACTGAGGCGCGAGAAACGGAACCTACACAAACTCTGGGCGCGCACTCGTTGCCCCCGGGTCAAGCGTGATCTCAACATGGTTGCGGAGAAGCTGTCTGAAGGGGTGGCTACTCATCGCGGCACCGCCTGGGAGATGCGAATCGACCAGGCAGGTGAGAATCAAACTTCGCTGCACCACCTCAACAGGCAGCTTACTCGCAGGCGACTCCCGGTATGCCCTCTGCTGGACAGAACGGGCGACCGGAAGTTCACGGCACACGACAGGGCGGAGATCCTGGCGGAGCACCTGGAAGAGCAGTTCTCCCCGCACCCCCCCGCCGCTGACGCCGTCGAACATTACGAACAGGTAACAGCGCGTGTAACAGATTTCATCAGGGGCCCTATTCCGGGACTCGCCGGGATCGAGTTTATCTCTCCTAGCGAGATACGGAAGGCGGCTAAACGTTTACACAAACGTAAAGCGCCCGGCCCGGACGGAATCTCTAACATGGCGCTAGCCATGCTCCCACCTAGAGCCATAGCTAGCTTGACTAGGCTCTTCAACGGCATCCTGCGCACAGGACACTTCCCGACCACCTGGAAGACGGGAAAGGTAATAGTTCTCCCTAAACCGGGTAAAGACCGCCGTTACCCGGCCAGCTACCGTCCCATCACGCTATTAGCCACACTAGCGAGACTGTTTGAGCGACTGGTGTTGCGACGCATACGGCCATCACTTGTTTTAAGGGATGAGCAGTATGGGTTTCGAGCCGGCCACTCTACCAGTCTACAACTGACAAGGGTGATCCACCACTTGTGCTACGAGTTTAACCGCGGGCTGCATACCGTCGGTGTCTTTCTTGATATAGAGAAGGCATTCGACCGGGTGTGGCACGCGGGCCTCGTACACAAACTGTTGGACTCGCCCTTGCCGGCGATGTTAGTGAGACTAATAGCGTCGTTTTTAGATGGGCGGGAGTTCTACGTCGCGGTTGAGAACGCTACCTCGGCCCCCCGTCCCATACGCGCAGGTGTTCCGCAGGGTAGCGCGCTCTCGCCAGTGTTATACGCGCTGTACACGAACGACATCCCCACCCTCGACGGGCTCCTCGGGGAGGCGGAACGTGACGTGACGCTCGCATTGTTCGCCGACGATAGCGCTTACTTTTCAAGCTCGCGTAGCCCACAGATAGCGGTCAACAGGATGCAACGCCTGTTAGACCGACTCCCGGAATGGCTAAACAAATGGCGAATAGCCGTTAATGTCGGTAAGACGGTTTCTATTTTGTTTAGCCGCGCACGTACCATGCCGTCGCCCCTGCGTTTGCACGGATCGGAGATAGCATGGGAAAAATCAGCAAAGTACTTGGGATGTTACATCGACCGCACGCTTCGCATGAACGTCATGGCGGAGCAAATGCGCCGCCAGGCGCGCGCAGCGCGCGCGGCACTCCGACCGGTGTTAGCATCCCGACTACCCATTCGAACAAAAATCGGTATCTACAAATGTTATATACGATCCAGGTTAACGTACGCGGCACCGGCATGGTACGGACTGGTTTCGGCCTCTCAGCGTGCAAACCTAGAGTCCCAACAGTTCCTGGCCCTGCGAGCAATCGCAGGAGCCGGAAGATATGTATCAAATGCTGTGCTAGCGCGCGACCTAAAGGTAGAGTCCCTACACAAGTTCATAGTTAGTCTGGCGCGGCGTATGTACGACCGCGCAGACAACGGACCATATCCCTCACTCAGAGGGATAGCGCCGCTTCACGCGCGCCCGCCAGAAGGGAGACCGTTCCCACGGGAACTCCTAACGGCCTCGGATCCCCGACCACCAGGGGATCAACAACCTGTGTAGAGGATCTACCGGGAAGTCCGCGCGGTAAACGCGCGCTTATACGATCCGGTAAGCTCATCTTCTATCTCTTTCCAACCCCCCGCTAAACAGCGGGACTCACACCGAAGGGGCTTTGATCCCCGGGAGAATTGCTCGGGTACTAGGGTAACCTAAATCCCGTAATCCCTCGCGCATAGTGACCAGCGGCGTCGCAGCGTTAGAGGAGGTAAGTGTCATGTCATGTCAACTCTTCAATTCTTAGGAGCAAATGAACAATAGTCGGCCGAATCGTTTAGCGAATCAACTTCTGTACTTCGGGCAT
>DWHJ01000006.1:0-11191 GCA_018247615.1 Dalla cyprius quinka
AATCTCTTGTAGAAGGTCGTTATCCCAATATTTTTTCGAAGCCTGTCCACGTGGTTTATTTCTTTTTGCCAGTCACTTACAGTAATACTGGCAATCTCCTCGCTGGTCAATTTTTCAATTTCTTTTTTGACTGGTTGACATTTTTGTCGGCTACTCGCTGTTTAACCAAATTCCAAATATATTCTATTGGATTTAGGTCGCACATGTATCGTGGTAAGCGAACAACTTCGTGACCGTGCTGTTTAATTAAATATTGTTTTGGCGGCTTATTTACATATAGTAAATGGTACAGCTCCAATTTCCTCATTTTCTCATCAAATGGTATATTATGGTCTATCAGCCATTGTTTGATGACCTCCTTTGTTGCTGCACTTGTAGGTGGTTTGTTAATTTGAGTGGAGTGGTACGGTGCATTATCTAGCACCACTATACTGTTAGGAGCCAAGTTTGGTATACATTTTTCTGTAGTCCACTTTTTAAAGTTTGACGTGTCCATCTCATTGTGGTAGTCCCCCGAGTTACTTTTGCATTTATACACCAAATCAGCTCCATTCACAAATCCGTTCTCTCCTCCAGCATGAACGATTACCCATCTTTGGCCGGGACTATGGTTCTTTTTTATAGATGCGTCCGTGTTATTCTGCCAGCATTTGCTCACAGTATAGTGTGAGTGCACCCATGTCTCATCCATATACAGGCTTTTTATCTGCACCCAAGTCATCGTTCTCTTTAAGGCGCCGAAGGTACCTTGCGCGCCAAGAAACTGTGTCTTATCTTTACATTTTTTAAATTTATAGCCCAGTTTGTCGACCAACAGTTTCCGCAAAAACGTTTTCTGACCTTTAAAATTTAAATCTCTTTTATTTTGTTGAGTGATGAAATTTCTTTCCTGACCGTATAGAAACTATCCACAATATTTCTTATGGCACACATGTCAAAGCTGTCTAGTTCTACGCGGCGACGTGATTGCTTTCGTGTTTTACCAGGTGTGGATAACTGTACTTCAGTTGGCATTAAAGATGTGCCCGGTGTCGGTGAAGTGTTTAATGAACTCTTGCATTCATTTTTTATCCGCATTAACGTGGCTTTCGAAATGCCTGTCGCCATACAAGTTTTTTTTACTACCTGGTCTACAGGCGAGGCAAAATGTCCATTGCGCGCTCGGCCGGCTGGTCGCGCGCGGGAGTATGCCCGTCTAATTACCTATCCGATTTGTTGGCGTTACCAACTATGCCTATGGAGACATTGGTAGCAGCCAGTAGGTCTACCACTCGCAAGACATTCCCAAGTGTTAATATCTTCGTTGCACCCGTACAAGTGCTCACATAATGGTGTCTCATTTCCAGCACTGTACATGGACATAGTTATCACAGAAGCCCTGATGGAGAAATGAACCTCTAATATCCTGGCATCTCGGGGAATCTTCTTTGACGCAGTTCTGCATTGTTATCGTAGTTTCCTGAGGCAAGCTGTGCCTAGGATAACCATTAGAGTAGTAATATATGAATACACGAGAGTGAGATAGGAAAGGAAAGACCAAAAATTTCACTTCTATATTTTTATATATTTTTTTTAGAGTTGTCAGTGCAATTATTACGTGAGGGGAAATAGACAACCAGAGGAAAACCCATCACGTATTAAGTAAACATCGATTTACATACACGATTGAATGTTTAACTTACAAACTACAATTAATATAACATGGGTAATTTATCTATTTATACATTAAATACATTTTATGTTGTGTGTGGGCATGTTATAGTGTTGTTGGTACCGAGAGAATGCTTGGTGCCGCGCGCACGCTTGGTGCCGAGGGCACGCTTAGTGCTGCGGGCACGCATTGGGTCGGGGGCACGCATTGTGTCGGCGTGTTTAAATGTGGGCATGTTTGGTGTGCCTTAAAACTACCTTAATCTTAAAACTTATACTAATCTTAAAACAGCACTTACAATCCTTTATCCTTGAGGAAGGCGATAAGGCCGGCGGGGGAGGCGCCGTGCGCCTAGGGCGCTTCGCCCTGGAACAAATAATGTGTAAATGTAATAATAATAATGGCGTAAGATCATGTCATAATGTGGTAGTACTGTAAGAATTTAATGATTATGAGTAAGTGTTTTCTATTAGGGAGCATTATAGGGAGCATCCCCATAATAGCTTCTTGCCTGTTTAATATCGTAAATTCCCAACCCAAAAATGATTAATTCTGACATAGTCATTACAGGAAAAACATCTAACTCTGGAAGTTGGGTACCTATCCTAGTGAATTGGGTTCAATTCAGATTTGTGTTCAAAACCAATATATATTTTTTAATTTAATCTGGGACTCTTAATCTTTCTGTACTCGTGCAAAAATGCAAAAAACAACGAGATTCATCATTTGTGGTACAATGAAAACCATCCAAACGAATGCAGGGATTTGATGATGAGGCCTGCACCACAACACCCTCCTCAATATTTTGAGCCCTTTGAATAAAAGAAAATAAATGAACACAAAAACAAAATTTTAATACATAAATAAATAAATATAAGGCCTATTATAATAAACGAATAGAAGAAATTATAGTAAAACTTGCCAATACATTTTTATAAAGAGCGAACATTTTTTTTTCAATATTTGTGTTTGACCCAAATGGGGATAGCCGGATGTATTGTACCGTATATATATATATATGTATATATTTCAATTGGGTTTAATTCACAGTGATATGGAGGCAACTGTAAAACTTCAATATTCTTATCCTTTGCATATGTGTCAATTGCATAAGCCATGTAGTTTTCTTTTAGTGGTTTTATTATATCTATTAGCTCCCTTTTTATCATTGTCTCCTGGAATGAGATTTATTGGCCATCTTCGACAAACCCTTCTTCATTTCCTGAAAAGAAAACAAAAAACATATATTGGCTGCAACATTACTGTGGGCACTACACTACAGGACGCGGGTCTCTCCTTACTGCTTAGGAGGCCTAGAGCACAGTCCACCATGTTGCTCGAAAACTGGTCGGTGGAAATCTTATTTAACAGTGACAATGTTTCCTTAACATACCACTCCAAAGAACAGTCTCATCAACAAACTCATTCAATTTTGTCATTAGCGGATACCCATCCAAATGTATGCTGGAAAACTTACATTCAACTTATATTTTTGATTATTTCACAAATTGATATTACACAATATTATAAGAAAAAAAAATTGCAATGCAAAAAATCTAAACAACTATTCAAGAAACTAAAAAAGCATACCAATATGCACGATTATTAATCGCTTTCGTTTTCCAGAGGGTCCCCTCAATCCTGTCGATAACCCTTCTCTATGAGATTCACGGCTAGATGTTACATTCAAATCATGCCACACCTTACTTTTTGTATGACCTGAAAATAATACAATATAGGGTTTTTAATGGGTAGGTACATGGTGAAGTAGCATTTCACTTTCATCTTACATGACTTTGCCTACTGCTTTACCTACATCAACGTGAAATTAAAAATTAATTCAAATTATAAATTGATTTATTTCTTGTAAAGTGTAATTAATATAATATATAATGTATATTTGTTAAAGAGAGGTATTAAAAAAGAATTGAAACAATTATGACATTGTTATTATAGCATTGTAAAAAATAAAATATAATTGGTATCTCAGTTCAATAAGTGTGTTAGGGCATAAATGAATCCACTTGAGTTTAGTTATTTCAATCCTTGTTTTATTACTTGAACTATTAGCATAGCACTTGGAGGAATATAGCAATAGCGGCCATTACTTTTTTCTTTGTAGTATAGTTTTGCTCCAAATGTATTCATGTAAATTACTGTAGGCTTTTTACTTTACTTTTTACTTACTGGCCTTGTGGATAATAATAATCTCGTAAATACCTTCGTTAATCCATGTTTCATCAGTAAAATATATTTTGCGGCCTTCTTCCCTCATTTTTAAAATTGTATGTAAATATTTACGCCTCCACATAACTATCTCTTCTTTTTCTATAAGACAACTTCTTCTCGACCTTGTCATATATTTTATTTTTAGTTTCTTTAACAATTTTCGAAATGTTGTTCTTTTGAACATCGGCAAGCTTTCGTCGTCGTTCACTGACTTTAATATTTTATCAATAGTAGGAACTTCGTTTCTAAAAAAAACACTCGAGCAGCTTGCTACGAATGCCACTCAAATGAAAATCATCAAGCCGATCGATTTTTGATATTCTTTTAGGATGTAGTACTGGCGAGCTCACTCGATGTTCTGTTTTGTAGCCTTTTAATACTTTATATACCGTAGTGAGGCTAACTCCTGCGGTCTCAGCAGTTTTCATAGCCACGTCTTTTTATAAAAAAATTGGTCTTTAGGCCACATCTCTTCCACGAGTTTATAAATATTTATAATGGTCATCTTTTCACCAGAACTCTACGATGACTTCTTCTGGCGTTTGTTCTTGGGCGAAGAAGATATATTAATGCCGCTGGGCCCGGGTTCAGGTTGATCGCACATTGCAACAACACAAACCACAAAATTTAACAACTAACAAACTAAACGTAACTAACAAAACGTAACCAAAAACAAACACTAACACTACTATGTATAACAAAACTTAACAGAATTACAGAAAAGATATCAATCGTGCTACTCTGGCAAGAAAACAAAAAAAAAAAAAAATTCGGCCGTCAGCATTGTTTATGTTCCGTTCCAATTTTAACAGAAAAAATGTTTAAAATTGACATTATTTTAAAGAAGATTAATAATTTATAACAGTTTATTACAGTTGCCGACTGGCTTCGGTTTAGAGCACACGTCGTGACCGCCGCGCGTTCTTATCGTAAACATCAGTCAGTTGATACCTACTCTGTTATTGCGTGCCTTCTTGCACTCGCTCTGTGCTATGGTGCAGCGCATGTGCAGTCGATAGTGCACCCTATTTAATATGGAGGAGGATGCGATTGCGCAGGAAGGGGAAGACACGACACAAATTTTGCCTGAATTTAATAATGCTGAGGAGACGGACGTTTGTTTACAAGATGATAGTACGCAACCGGAGGACGTTTTAACAAGTCAGTCTGGTGTTAGACCTATTAAGAGAACCCGAGAGATGGATGAAGACGAAAACTGGACGTTGGTTGGAAGAAATGGAAAGAGGATAGCGCAAAAAGTGGACTTATATATTAATAGTTTGGAGAGACTCCCCAAACAGTTTGCGTTTGCAAAACTATTAAAATCTAATAAAATTGAAAATGTTATTCGGGTGAAATATGTAAATCCATACAAAATTTTTGTCCAGTTTGAATGCGCAGACAGTGCCGAAAAATTGATAAATTGTAAAGAGTTACAAGATCTAGGGTGGAGATGTCAAAAGCCACTAGAAGTTGTAATATCTTACGGTGTTATTAAAGACGTGGAATTGGATATGAATGACAAAGATATGATAGAAGTGATATCGAGCGATCGTGAACTCGTTGCTACCAAACGACTAAAGCGCAGATGTAAGGATGGTAATGGATGGGAAGATAGTGAGTCAGTACGCCTGGCCTTCAAGGGTTCCTCTTTGCCAGCTTGGGTATATATTTATGGTATGAAGATCAACGTTGACGCTTATGTATTCCCAGTAACCCAGTGCTCGAGATGCTGGAAATTTGGTCATTCTCTGCGTGTTTGCCCAACAAAAAAAGTGGTATGCCCTAAATGTGGGAAAGGTCACGCTAACTGTGAAGTCACTACTTTTAAGTGTGTCAACTGCACTGGTAACCATTTGGCTTTAGACAGATCTTGTCCTGCGTTTAAGAAGGAGAAACGTCTCAGGGAACTGATGGCCGAGTTCAACTGCGCGTATAGAAAGGCCTTACAGATATATGTTCCCCCAGATCCCCCCATAATATGTGAAGACAAACAATTTACAAATTCATTTGCCGAGGAACAACCGCAAAACGCGTTATCATATGCGAACATTACTAGAAAAGCACCATCCCGCGATTACGCTCAAGGACCCGGTCAACCTTCAGCATTCCCCCAACCATGCCCTATGGATGTAACTCATCCTCCAGAAGAAAAGACTAAAAAGAAAAAAAAGAAAAAAAAGAGACACAGTCAAAAGGAGGTTTTTAATTGGGATGTATCTTCAGAATCGGAAGTAATTTGGAACGATAGTGAAAACGAGTTTGAAAATGAGATACCCTTAAGAACAGAGAGACAAGATGGAGAAGCACGTAATTTCAAAGAAAAAGGGCAAAGAAGACAGTTTAATAGATGTACTATGAATTTTAAAGAATTATTGTATAATTTGTATGCAATATTTGCTGAATCACAGGAAGATTTAAAGAGCAAAATTACTAAAGGATTTTCACTGTTCCTTGAATGGTTGGTATCCATGCTACCGACTGTGGGGCAGTTCATCTGGGACTTGCCTTTTAAAAACTTGTTCGGACTATAGTATGGGTTATGATTGTAAAGTAAGAATTCTCCAGTGGAACTCACAAAGTGTTAAACCTAAACACGCCGATATTGAACAACTGTTAATTCGTGAGAAAATTCATATAGCTGTTTTAAGCGAAACATGGCTAAATAGTGATATAAACTTTAGAATAAACGGTTACAATGTGTTTCGTAAGGATCGAGAAGACTCGTATGGTGGGGTTGCCATTCTCGCACATAAATCTATTAAGTCCCAATTAGTGCCATTCCAATTAACTAACCACGGTATTGAACTTATTTGCATAAACATTTTGAACTATAAATATATTGATTACATAGTTTCTATCTATTGCCCGCCAGCCATACGTACTTCTCAGATTGATTGGGATGAAATTTTTTCATTTAAAACTACCAGAACGTTAGTTCTAGGAGACTTTAATGGACATCACTCGAGCTGGTCCTGTAAAACTGATCCGAGAGGTAACTATATTTTTGATTCTATGGCAGACTATAATTTTGTATCATTAAACGATGGCAGAGCTACTCGTTTTAAGTATGTAAATGGAAATCTCCAAGAAAGTTCACCTGATATTACTGCAGCTTCCTCTGATATAGCCTTACATTTGGACTGGAATGTCACAAATGAATCGCTGGGCAGTGACCATTTGATAATTAATATAACTATGTCGTACTATAATAATAACCCTCAATTTATAAAAAAAAGGAATTACAAAAAAGCAGACTGGGATGGATATTATGCATATATTGCTAGCAAAATGTCTTATCTTAATTTTGTTGATGACGACCCACAACGATGCTACGATTTATTTTTAAGCATAATAAATGAAGCCGCTGATGCCCACATTCCCTTTTACAGAATTAGCCAAGATCCTACACAACATTTTACTCCCAAACATTATTGGAACAACGACTTATCTAAAGCTGTCGCAGAAAGACGTTTAGCTCTTTCTAGTTTTCGTAAGAACCCTACTCCTGACAATCTGGACAAGTTGAAAGATAAAATACGAATTTCTCAATTACTTACGAGAAAAGCTAAAAGCAAATCTTTTTTAAACTTTTGTTCCTCAATTGATGAGTCCACTTCTGTGCGAGAGATGTGGCGTAAGATGAAGTGGCTTAAGGGGTACCGATCCACTAGTAGCTACGTTAATGAAATAACAGCAAATGAGCTTTTACGTAGTTTAACACCCGATTTTGTTTACCCAAAATTCCCTATTTTTACGTCTCGTAATAGAAAAATTGAGTCGCCATTTTCTTTATGTGAACTGAAAAGATGCATAAAAGCATTAGACACCTCTCCTGGAATTGATAATATCTCGTACTCTATGATTGGCCACCTACCCGAAAATGCATTTACTACCTTACTTTCTCTCTTCAATTTATTTTATTCGCTTAGTTTCGTACCTTCTCAGTGGCGTCATATTCGTATCGTACCAATCCCAAAGCCTGGGCGTGATCCCTCATCTATATCATCCTTACGTCCCATTTCTCTGATGTCCTGCTTATGTAAAATATTCCATGCCATGCTGAAAAATAGGCTGGAGTGGTTCATTGAAAAAGGTAATTTTTTTTATGAAGAGACTACTGGATTCAGGAAAGCCAAGTCGTGTTTGGACAATCTTAGCAATTTAGTCAGTAGAATCCAGATAGGATTTTCGAAAAATTACATCACGCTGGGTTGCTTTGTTGATATAGAGAATGCTTACAATAACATCGATATTACAGTCTTGCTTATAAGTTTAGATCGATTAGGAGTTGGAGGAAAAGTTTGTAAGTATTTGTGGACTTTTTTGAAAGAAAGGTATCTAAGTGTACAAGTGGATAAAACTGTATTATCTAGATCTACTAGTCGTGGATTGGCTCAAGGAGACCCTCTGGCCCCATTGTTATTTAATATTGCAACTCTTCACATATGTAAGCAAATATCTAATGTAATTATTTCTCAGTATGCTGATGATTATGCCTTATATATTACATGCAAAAATGTTAATCATGCTGTTAATGAGTTACAACTTGCGTTATACAAAATACAAGGGTTGTTTTATGATCTAGGTTTGGAGATTTCAAATAATAAAACCAAAGTCTGCATTTTTAAGAAAGGTATCAATAGACAGCCTATTTCACTTACTATTAATAACGAGCCAATAGAACTAGTAAATGTTGTAAAGTATTTGGGGATGTGGTTGGACCGCTCTTTGAAATGGAATAATCATATACCTGCATTATTGAATAAGTGTTCCAAGTATTTAAATATTTTTAAAGTTTTAGCCGGTGCGGGTTGGGGGGTACATCCCAAGCACTTAAGAAAATTATATATAACCGTAATACGAAGTAGACTTGATTATGGAAGTTTTCTTTATAATAATAGCAGTCTCAAACACATAAATAAACTAGATAAGGCTCAAAATCAAGCATTAAGAGTAATTGGGGGTTTCATAAAAACCACACCTATCCATGTCATGGAATGTGAATTGTTTTTACCCCCCCTACATGTACGACGAACTTATTTAGGTGGAAAATTTTTATTAAAAGCAAAATCCCAAGAGAATAACATAACAATGAAATTACTCTCCGAACTTTTAGAATATAAAGACAACATATATTGGATACATAAAAAGAAACCACTACTATTAAATATGTATGAATTTGTTCAAGACATCACCGTTCATGCTAGTAAACAATTAGAAATGTTCTCGATGAATACATGGGTAAGCAGCATAGATCTTAGTAATATTGTAAGTTTAAATATACCAAACCTTTCCAAAGCGAAACGGCATTATAGTCATTCTAATTTAAAAGTAGTCTGCTCAGAACTTATCAATTCTAAATTCCTAAATTATTATAAATTATTTACTGACGGATCCAAAGATGGGGATGGAATTGGATCTGCCGTCTACGATCCACAATGTAATCTCGATTTTCACTTTAAAATAGAAGCAAAAATATGTATTATGGAGGCCGAGCTCGTCGCGATCTCTGAGGCTCTTACTTACGCTGCGTCCCTTCACCAAGACAACATAGTTATTTTTACGGACTCGAGAAGCGCGCTTCAGCATTTGGCTCGGTGCACTTCGGGTTTCCGTGGCACACCGACAGCCTACACAGTACTGAATTGTATCTCTGGGTTTACATCTAGTTCTAAGTCCATTAAGTTGCAGTGGATCCCGTCACACTGTGGTATTGAAGGCAATGAAAGAGTAGATTTGTTAGCCAAGCAAGCTGCTACTGAGGGCATCCAATATAGCATGGCCCCCTTTTACTCTGACTGCATTAATATAGTCCAAAAACAATGTTACTCTAAAATAAATTTAAAAAAAAAAGCTATGAGTGTAAGTTGATCATTTAGTAACCTCAGTAAGTTAATAAGTTAGGACACAAATGCGTTGCTATCTCTGAGGACTGAGGTGGTCGCCTCTTGTATACGTGTATCCGGCATCCACACTTTTTCGAAGTACTATTTAAATATTCTGTACCGAAACACAATTGTAAAAACAATTATTTCACGGCAGAAGTGGGTGGTACTGCCCTGGGCGAACCGTATACAGGTTCTACCACCTGTAAAACGCATCCATTCGTGTCACACACCAACGTCGCCTTCGTATAAGTGTAACCGACATCCACACCTTTTCAACCGAAACACAATTTATTGTTGCAAAACAATTATTTCACGGTAGAAATGAATGTGGGTGTGACGGCGGCCTACCCTAGATCATATTATTAAAGGCTAAGTAGGTATGTATTTTATTAAAGCCGATGACTGAGATAGGTATTGTCTATCGTAACAAATTAGGTGTTAATTAGAGGTCATTATTTTTAAGAGATGTCGAAGAACTTGTGGACAAAGTCTGTCGAGACAATGGTAGTACGGTGAAGTGGCTTTAACACGACACGACGCAAACAAATTCATTCATTCATGAAATTGTTATCATTATCATCTTTTTATTTCATATTTTAAAATGTTGTTGTTTTTTTTTTATATTTATCTATCTGTATTTTATTTGTTAGCAAATAAGGGTTTCGGTGCTGACGGAAGAGACAAAAAAAAAATATTTGGTGTTAACATGGGGTTGGTCAAAGATTTTTAAATCAGTGACGAATTACAAGTTATTTATCAGTTATTGTTTTGAGTATTTATCAATGTATTCATCTCTTTCTGTTGTGACGTTTCTCAAGTGTTTTAATTCATCGTGAGATTAAATAAAAATTTGGCTTTGACTATGACTTTGTGAATATCACAAACCCAGGTAGGTTTTTGATACGTAAGCGTATAGTCGGGGGATCTCAGAACAATAACTGAAGCAATATTGTTCTGAGCGGGGCCCTAAATTCGGCCAATGTCAGTTGCGTTCCTTTACTTTCTAAAGCACAAATATTAAACTTTTCGTTAATTCCCAACCGACAATTAGGACAATTCACAACTTACAATTACGTTACCCTACGCCATTTACGGCTAAAATGTTAAACAAAAAGTAGGTAATTGCCCGTCCGAAAAGGGTAATAATTAACTTGAAGATATTTTCGAAATGTATTCCAACTGTATGGGAACGAAACACGGTTGGACCGGCGGTCTGAGTTGTGCCTAGAGGTCTAATTTATCCTTTTGAAGCCCCGAAGGGACAATAAAGTAGGGACGAATTTTTCCGAGGCCTGTCTATATGTTAATGAGACCCGCCGATCAAAATTCTATGTTAAAAGGGTGACAGTATTGATAACGCATGATATCACAAAAGTGGAAAATTGTCATAATAATACAGGTTGCATAAACAGACCGTCGA
>DWHJ01000007.1:0-10870 GCA_018247615.1 Dalla cyprius quinka
CACCTCAGTCCTCTGGGATAGCAACGCATTTGTGACCAGCTTCGAATAGGACAAACACTAACATACTA
This sequence comes from Dalla cyprius quinka, assembly GCA_018247615.1. Taxonomy (NCBI): domain Eukaryota; kingdom Metazoa; phylum Arthropoda; class Insecta; order Lepidoptera; family Hesperiidae; genus Dalla; species Dalla cyprius. The sequence continues at coordinate 69 of DWHJ01000007.1, forward strand.
TTACTAATACTTACTAACAGGATTAACCTACACTTACAATCCCAACTCCCACAGTCCTCTTGCTAAACAACTAATATTCCTATTAACACCTAACACTAACAGGACCCTTGGGTCCTAGTGGGTGTTAGTGTTAGATCTGCAGGCAGTTCTATTCGAAGTTTGTCACAGGTGTCCATAGGCGGCAGTGAATGGCGGAACTGCAAGCTCGTTTGCTATTCTTATCACAGAAAAAAAAACGATAGTTCTACACAAACATAACACATCTGTACTGCTTTTAAAATATTTTTATATGATACTTTTAAGGATTCACCTTGTGCACTTAGTAGGAGCTTTGTGAATGCAAAGTGTGTTAGTTAGTCTAATTATTCATATTATTTGACACAGAACTTCTACTTTCCGGTTAATACCTGTTTTATTTAAAAGAATAACGCGGAAACAACAAAATAACCGTCTTCCTATATTTGAAACGACTCTTCCGTAAGTTAATTGAGAATAAGTTGCTTTCAAACTCTTTTAATATTATTCCCTATTTCACTTTTAGCTCCTCAAAGCAGTTTAGTATTTCATTTGACATACTTAGTACAATTTAGAATAATTAATGTCACTGGAAATACTAAATCACCAACAGCATCAAAATCTTACTGAATCACTGAACTATAATGTAATTTTTATAAACGTATTTTTTGATCAGTTCAAGAAATTTCGAAATATCAAATCTTACATCTTTGAAAATTTTTCCGAGAAGCAATAAGAACCGCCACGAACATTGTATTGAAATATTGTGTACAACTGAAGCCGCAGACATATTACTATCATTCAGTGAGAGCTTCTCGTAAAATCTATAAAAGTTATTTGGTGTCCCCATTATACCGGTTCCGCTATCATTTAGTAAAGACATTGACTGTAAACTACTCATAAAATCTTTCTGTCTTCTTTTGGAATCCACAACGGTATGCCCAATAACCAATTTTATGTCAATGGAAGTTCGGTGTTATGTGATTTCGTTGGTCGTATAATTTCAATCGATGGGCGGCAGCTGCTAACCAAGATCAGTTAGCCCCCCTCCGCTTTAGCTTTCATTAAAATATATCCCATTAAATTATGGCTACGATGATAAGGTCATATTTGTTATTACTTTTAGATTTTATGCATTAGTATGTAGGCACGTCTTTGTGTTCACTGTTATATGCCTACATACATATTTTAAATTGTTGTTAAACTAACTAATGATTAAAGTTAAAATTGTAACGTAGCTTGCAGTATGTATTCAAGAGATTATAAATAAATAGATCACTAAGAAATAACCACGTTGTGCACTTATCGGTCTTTATTAATGCTCTGTCAGACTTCTATTGATTTGATAGAGAACTTTTAGTTTTACCACAAATATTAATTTTTGTAAGGCTCAACATTTAATCTACTGACTTCCCAAAATATATTCTTAATACTTGCTTAGGAGCAATTGCCTTATCTAATTGACTACAAATATGTGTTAGGAATAGTAAATAACAGCCTGCTGAATAACTAATTAGGTATAAGGAAGTCAACAAAAACATTCGAAATAAGACAAAATACTTCCAATAATTAATATTCTCCTTGCTACATATTAACATAGTTTAGAACAATTTACAATAAATTCCTGTGCATTATTGATGATTATTTACACTCATTCGTGCAAGGCCTGTAATCACCAAAGCCAGGTGTTCGTCAGTTCATCGACCATTTCGCCACTTTCCCAGACTCCATGGCCCGGAACTAGTACTACTAGGTACTTACTACTGATATAACAAATGCTAATGTGTGTTTTTGGTAAACAACAACACAACGTATAGGCGTGTTTTTTTGCATGGAGATAGATTATATAGGCCGGAATATGATAAGTTTATTAAGAAAAGTACACGATTCACGTGATAGATGTAGGAATAATATCCAGATGGAACCGCGGGCAAATCCTAGTAAATATTACTAAAAGAGAATTCATAAGAGAATTCAGAGAGAAGAGAGAGCTGGCATTCATTTCATGGCCTCTGACTCACTCAGCGGGATCACTATCTCAATTTTCAACCATAGACGTCTAAAATAAAAAAATGGACGCAAAAAAAAAACAGTGAAAAGAAATGATCTCGTATCCTTGATGATAAATAGAACAAGGTAAAAAAAAAAAAACTAAATAAAAACACTCGAATTATTGAGAACCTTCTCCTTTTTTGAAGTCGGTTAAAAATAGCCAAAAAAGGAAATTCAAATGACAATAAAAATAAAAGATTAAACAAACGATAATAAACATTACAGGATACTCAGATAACCAATAGGTTCCCCTTGTGGTGTCAGGGCCTCACTTGATCAATGATAAGTAGTGAATGACTCGGCATTAATTGCGAGAATTATACCAGTGCGCGTACTGTGTATTGCCGTGTGGTGACGGCGATTAGAATACACTTGTCACCAACCCTTCTCTTCCCGCGGGTGTCGTACGAGGCGACTAAGGGATTATAACGGAAAAAAAGTACCATCTATTGCAATCATCGAACCGCCTACCTCATTTTTGAAATTTTCACCTTAAGATTGGTATAACGTAATGGACATCGAATTCGGTAAGACACCTCTGTATTAATTGCGCGAATTATACCAGTGCGCGTACTGTGTATTGCCGCGTGGTGACGGCGATTAGAATACACTTGTCACCACCCCTTCTCTTCCCGCGGGTGTCGTACGAGGCGACTACGGGATTATAACGAAAAAAAAGTACCATCTACTGCAATCTTCGAACCGCCTACCCCATTTCTCTTGAGTTTTCACGTTAAGATAGGTATAACGTAATGCACATCTAATTTGGCATACACCTCGGCATTAATTGTGCGAATTATACCAGTGCGCGTACTGTGTATTGCCGTGTGGTGACGGCGATTAGAATACACTTGTCACCACCCCTTCCTTCCCGCGGGTGTCGTACGAGGCGACTAAGGGAATATAACAGTGAGCAAACAGCAGCTTCTGTGCAGTAACTACCATCTACTGCGGCCACCAACTCGCCCAGCGTGGTGATTAGTGAAGAACAATCTCTTAAAATCGACAATTATGTCCGAATATTAAGGTCGCTGGATCCTGGGTCTGTGGCTATTAACATCTTAACATCTGGCGTTTATTGTATGTCATATTACTCATCTTTTATGGCCTTGCACTGAATTTCATTTACTTGTTATTTCCATTTTTGTTATTGAATCCAATGTGTCTTCTGTCGTTTCAATTAAAACGAACGCAATTTGCTTTTAATAATAATATTTTATTTTAGTAAGGATAAGCGATAGTTATTTAGATAGAAGTAATAGAAAGTTATTAAGATTATTATTGTTATGCATAGGTAAGAAAGTTCTATATTTAAAATCTTTTAATCCACCTCTTAATTCCCTTTCCGGTGGCATCCGTGGTTATTGATACAGTTAACGGGAAATTAGGTATAGTGCGGATGCTAACTGCGTGATCCGCATTCGGTGTGTTTTTATCGATATTGTTTTGGAATTGTAGTAAATCTGCCGATACGTTATCGGGTCTGAATAACTATTATCCTCGGAGTACAAGAAACTGCCTTAACAAGGGATTATTGTGATCTACTTGTTTTACTCGTAATTCCATGGCAAATTGGCAATAAACATAGCTCCACTAGCGGAACGGGACTGTGAACCTGGCGAAATGTCATGATGAATTCCATCGCCTGGCAGAAGTTCACTTGATAGTGCTACAGCCGGGTAATGGACTTCGCAAGTCCGCATTATTGTTTAAAAAGCGAACATCGTGCTTTTGACAAGTATTCAAACAGACAAAACATCGTCTTTAACCGGCACGAACATTTTGACGGTCAAGTGTCCAAAGATTCACTTGTGTATATCTATTGTTCGTCTTTCAAATTGTCCGTTTTGATAGACGAACTATACGCAAAAACGAATCCTTTTACAGTCTCGGTCTAAGTGTTATTGGCCTCTTCTGATCAAGGTCTTCCAGTTACACTTGATGACAATTATTGCAAGCGTTCTTAATGCAATAATACCGACTGGTCCTATTTTTATAACGTTATTGAGGTTAGCCGAAGATCAAGTGTTTAATCATTGTGCGTTATAAATATAGTATTAAGAGATAGTTTGACATCTAGAAAACATTGAGAATATGAAGTAGATGAATGTGAGTGAGAGGACAACACCTATCGCAGTTGATCCGGCTTAATCTGCTAAATATTGTAAGAAAAATATGAGTAACATCAATTAGCCAAGATGAAGGAACCCGATTTAGCAAGGCACTGCTCACGATCAAAGGAGGGGACTAGAAAAGGTGTCCTGAAGAAATGCTTGCTCCTTAAGAAATTGATTGGGGGTAGTTGCCACGTGTGCCTAACATTACACCATAATACAACAATTGTGGCCACTTTGCAATTTTCCAGAGTAAGTCGATTCTATTGGGATAAGCGATTTGGAGTACCCGACTTACGAGTAGAGGTTGAATAATTTTGCAAATGATTTCATGTATTTTCAGTAAATTACATAGGTACGTAATGACGTAATGGTAGCATTCATTTCAATTTAAAACATTTTTAATATTTTAAAACATTTCATTTCACTGCTTCTTTCTAAGCATAAGTAAATTGATAAAGTTGTTAAAATTTGATATAATAGGTTAGGGAAAAGATATATTTTTAAGAAACAATGTTCCAAATAAAATAAAAACACAAAAAAATATACAAAAAAATGCAAAAACAAAAAAAAATTAATAAAAGAAGTTTAAAATTCAAAAAAAATATATAAAATTTAAAATTTAAAAAAAAATTAAAAACTACAAAAATAAAAAAAAATAAAAAAAACCGCAATGAAAATACAAAAAAATACAAAATCTATAAAAATTCAAAAAAAACCTTTGTTATCGAATTGGTTCTTCCATTAATAAATGTGACATCTACCTCCGCTCTTAGACCGTTAGGGTATAACAGCGACTTAGAATTAAACAACGTGCGTATAGAAAAAAATAAGAAAATAGACGTTATACACCTAAGTGCAGTTTCTGGTATAGAGAATCTATCGCAATTGGCAATTATATTTAAAAGAATTATAATATTGGTCCTCTAACAATTTTCGTTATCGTACTAAACGAAAATTTGTTTATAAACTTTTCAAAAATTTTGTTCAAAAAAAAAACTAATCTGTGACGATGGAACTGCAAAGATATATCCAACACATTTCGATCATTCAGGTCCAGCTCATATGCCCTGTAGCCCATTGAAAACATCCAGGAGGAAATTGATGCAAATGTATCCAATTTAAATTACAGTCCTGTTGTCCAGTCTTCTTAACGAAACTATTCATGACAGCTTAAGCAACCCACCTACCACGTGTTTTTACTTCTTTACCAGTGTATCTGCCTATCAATGAAATTTCGACTGTAAAGATTAGCAAGCTCTATGGGTAATATGACCGTGCAAGCCACTCTTACTTTGCTTAGTACTATTAGGCACTGGTCTGTCAATGCGGTTTAGCAAGATGAAATGCCCAACGTGACTTTTCGTATATATCCAACCAGATCTAACATTTGCTATCTAATAATAACAGTGCATATTATGGAAAAGCCGAGGATTCACCACGAGTAATCACTCCGTCTACCGGGTATCAACTACACTCCATATAACCATGTTAACTGAAGGTTAGATTGTTTGAATTTGAAGTGGTGATGATAAGAACTTTCGATGCTACCGAGATCGCTATACGCAGAATCGATCTCCATTGTTATGATAAGATAGCACGTTTGTACAGTTTGATCAGCTTTACTTGAAACTTCGGTTGGGCCATTCTTGCCCCACATTGACTCGTACTGGACAACATAATAGATGCTATGCTGTAACTTAACTCCACCCGAGCTTTGGAGAGGGCATTGCATGGAGTACGAACAAATCTTGCAAACACCGAACGATTATGTTCAGTGTCACAGATGCACAAACCATGACTCTAACCCCCGAAGGCTTTACAGTCGAAATCCCATTACGTGGTACATATGTGATACAATAGTATAGGTAACACAACAACGAAAATCTTCAAATTCCAGGTGAAGCAAATGTTTTAGACTGTCTGTCTTTCTCTTATTCTTATTTTTCTTTGGTAGGGGCTGCAAAACCTTTGAAAAGTCAATTATATTCACATCGACCTCCTATCCTATCTTCCGAGCCGCGATACCTGGGCCGTCACCTCCCTGGTACAGGTTTTTCTTAATGCTGTCATGTTTCTCTCTTGTTATAACTTGTTGATGTCTTTGTTATTGTTAAACCCACCATTGTCTTTCAATGTCGAATGCGACTGTCTATGTGATCATGATGTTAAATATCTGCATAGTTTATTTGCCATGTTCATGTTTACAGATTTAAAGACGTAGTAAAAGTAAAAGACTATAACCGTATATGCCTTATACTATTTAGTGAGATGTCCACTACACAGACAGTCAGGATATGATGACTAACATCAGCATTTTGTGATTAATAATGGACGTTGAAAAATTATAGCGGCTGGTACGGCCGTGACCTTTTGCTAGCCTTTTATTTTTTAGTCGGTTGCGGTTGTGGAGTCGTTACGACGGACATTTGCCTGCCCATCAAGGCCATTTGCTGATATTAGTCTGATTTCTTGTTGTCAAGGCCTTCTACGTGTTATGACTCATATAGTTACTGTTGAGTTGAAGCGAACCTAGCATGCACTAGAGCTTGATGCTCAATGGTGAACTAGGCTCTCGCGTGCCGTAGGTTCTATGGGGCCGTTGGGTTAGACACTGCCCAATATAAAAATAAGAGTGTTGAGATAGTCCCACAATGGTTTTGATGTAATGTCAAAGTATTGGAATCGTTGATTAAGAAAAACTAAAATTATTTTATTTCCATTGCTGAAAAAAGGCAAAACTTACAGAATCATAACAAAAAGTGTGGCCTAACCTGTCCTTCTTACCCTCTTTCTCACTTTTAATCTATCCCTCTGTTGCTTGATTCTGTCCCTCTTCTTCGCTTTCCAATCTTCTCTGTTTATTTCCGTACTCTTCATATCTTCTCTGTGCTCCTCTTCATATATTCTCTGTGCTCCTCTTCATATATTCTCTGTGCTCCTCTTCATATCTTCCCTGCTTTTTGCTCCTTTGTCGTCGCACAAAGTAGTTTTATCTAAACTTTTCAACACTACATTTCTGTAAGTCAACGCCGGATAATATATTTAATAATTCCTAGCCATATGGAATAAAATGTTTTTCCTAACGTACCAACTACCAATCATAAGCTAATGATGAAGCTTATTACTACCATTTTCCAATACTGTAAAGACAAACATCTGCCAAAAAATTGTTGGTGAATGATAGTTGCCGTAATATGCCGTATTAGTGGATATCTTACTGAATGCCCATATCTAATAATAAGGAAAAGTAGGGAATCGACGGTCCCCACACCTGGCGTAGCAGTTTTAGTGAACAAGCGAGCATTAAAGGTGTTACACCAGAATTGTTATTTGCCCTTACATACCTCAACAGCTCCCATAGTAGCCACAGAACATCACCGCTTGTATGGCAGCTGCGTGATCTGTCTGGTCTTCTGACCTGTATACAGACAGTGTGCGGTATGCAGGTTACGTCGGTTGTTGCGTACTCGCAGCCGCAACACGGCGTATTAAGATAGATTGCATACCGAACACGACGTCAGCTAAATGACCCGTTTGTGCTCATGGTCAAGAGGTGTACAATATTCCATGCGTACTTAGTAAAGCTAACTCATGTACGCGGTGCACCTTGCTTAACAACTGACGAAGCTCTGATCTATGAATGATCTGTGGTCCAATAAGAGACCGCTACAGAACGAATAACTTTTTGTGATTGTAAATTTCACTTTCCTAAGCTAGTTAAAATTGAAATCAGAACTGCAATAAAAATCTAAACAAAATACTAACTGTACCTTTTGGCGTCAAAATTATATAGCGGAATCTTACTTGGATTGCAAACAAATTCTGAGGTCAAGCAAATGAACATAACTATGATTGGGTCCCGAAATTTCAATAAACATCTATGATACGGTCACGAAATTTCGGTATTATATTACATCTTGTATGGGAGCATAGTGATGTAAATTACACAACGCCTTTTAAATCTAGACTTATGCTGTACCTACACTCACTAGATGTAAGTTATAAAAATAAGATAATCGTTAAAAATTCGGAAAGGGAATTAAGGTAGGGTGTTAAGAATGTATAGAATGATAACCGAATACCTGAACCGAAATTATTTTTAAGTGATTTACGTCACTACCGAAACAACAAAGAAGGCTGCAGTTACAGAAACATCATTGTCTTGCGGGATACCTGAAACCTTACAGCGCTTATCCAATAAACACCGGAATAACGTACTTGCGTTGGAAAATGCAATGTTAGGACTCAGGCTATACCCGTTTATGCCGATACTGAGACTAAACCTGCCCAAGACTTAACAATCTTCGTAACTTTCACCATTTAGTAGATTATGGTACAATACATCAGTGCCAATAACATGACGCCGTTTCTTTTCCCGTGGGTGTCATGCGAGGCGCTAAGGGAATATAACAACAACTACTACTGCTTACTAACTAACGGAAGTTAGTCATGGAGAATGATTACTAATAGTCTAACTAACTCTTGGAGATCTAGTACTGGAAAACTTACCTATCTTACTTACTGACACTACAGCACTTTCGTGGTCGATTTCTATTATATATTCACGGCATACGCCGCCACTTGCCACTGCACGCTCATTTGATTCTTTAGTTCCATAAAAAATGTTTTTATTGTTATTCTATAAAACTGCAAACTTATCAGGGTATTGGGAAAGTGCAATAATCGCGAGATGAACACGCAGGAACTTCCAGCACAGTTCTCACAAGTGGCAAGATTCCATCTGTCGTGCATTCTCGAATGTCTTCCAATCCAGCAACTGTCCATTCGAACAACGTTTTTCACGCTCAAGACCGATCACTATGTTTCACTTGTTCACTCTTTTTTGTTTGTTTGCTTCTACTGCACGCCGTGTGGTGACGGCAGAATAGAATACACTTGTCACCACCCCTCTTCCCGTGGGTGTCGTAAGAGGCGACTAAGGGAATATAACAACAACTACTACTGTTTACTAACTAGTAGCAGTTAGGGATAAAGATGACGAATACCCTAACTCTTGAAGATCTTAAACTAGCAAACTTACCTAGCTTACTTACTGACACTATCATCACAGCACTTCGATCGATCACAGTTGTATCACGCACGCTCTTTTGATGCTTTCATTCCATAAAAATGGTTTTACTGTAATTCTAAAAAAACAGCCAACTTATTAGAGTATTGGGAAAGTGCAATAACTTCGAAATGGACGCGCTGGAACTTCCAGCACAGTCCTCACAAGTAGCAAGAATTTATCTGCTGCCGTGCATCCTCTGTCTTCCAATCCAGTTACGCTGAAGGTCAACAGACCAGAAAGCGTCCATTCGAAAATAAAGTCTTCCAAAATCACATTCATTTATTCCAACCGTAGACTAACTGCACTTTATTCCATATTTATGTTATTCATTAACAAAAACCTACCAGGACTATCTCAGTATCTAGGCAATAAGACGTAACTGCAGCGACCCCTGTGTGACACAAGCCTTATATCGCCTTATCGGAGCTCGGTTTTTAAATCTTAATGACAAGCATAATAATCTAATGATGTATGATAATTGTTATAGTGTCGGTTAAAATAGCAATAAGTCAAGCTTTTGTTACCTTTTAGCATGACAAAATCGTCACGGCCTTATACTTCATTATATTTTGCGAATTATTATTATTATTATTTACTGATCACTAGTAAAACTTGCACATGGTTCGCCCGTGGAGGTACGACCGCCGCACCAACTTCTGCCGTGAAATAATTGTTTTTTAAGCAAGTGTTCCGGTCGGAAAGGTGTTATAGTTGGTATAACTTGTATGTTGATGAGGCTACCATCTCAGTCCTCAAAGATAGAAACGAATCTGTGACCAGATTTAATTTCTTCTGTTGTAAATTTTAGTTGAATTTGTTTCTTTTAAATTCAGTCATCAAAAAATTAATAAAAATATCTTCATCACAATCAATTTAAATTTATAATTAACAGTATGGATTACTTATATTTACATTATTATGTTATTTTAATGATTTAAACTACGATGCCCTATTTATTGAATATGTCATTTTTGCGGTAGTAGTGACTACGAGTATAACGTTAACGGAATTTATTTTAATTTGGTCACAGATGTCCATGGGTGTTGGTCCATGTCGCAAGTCTGATCACATAAAGGCATATCGCGTCGAACAGTTTCAGCTTCCGTTGTTTAAAAATATATTAAATGTTTCTTTCAATTATTGGTATATAGGTATTCCACAGTATAGAGCCCTTAGAACTTCCAACAGTTAGGTTTTCCGCCAACCTAGACTCTATTTTATTCAATTTTATTGTATTGTTAAAGTACCGGCACATAAAGAAAAGACTTAATCGAAATCATGCGATACCAAACAAGACTAAAATGAAGCGGCTCAGAGAAATATTGTTTGTTATTGGTCGTTCTAAGAGGTTTATGTTTTTGTTAAAAATTTCAAATCTATTTTTAAGTGGTTAATATTTGTAGAGTTAAAAAAGCTAGTATTAGTTGCAAATGAAGGGATGCGGACTCTGAAGTATTTCGATTAGTGATAGTAGATAGTCTCAATAGCCAGCCTGAACGCTGTTTTATTAATCCTGTTAACAAGTTGATTGTTATCTGTATCGTAGA
>DWHJ01000008.1:0-10764 GCA_018247615.1 Dalla cyprius quinka
AAGTCAATGAGTTCATTTAATTACCTATATAGTATATTTAAAATTAGCTACCTAAGACATAATTATAACCCACATACATAACAATTAGACGAAATTTAAAAAAATTATAACTAATGTCATGAACGGAAGATGCATGATGAGAGTAACCCAGCAGCTCCGCTTTTTACGACTATATAAAAAAGTAACATAGGTAACAGCAAAGATAGGTAGGTACTGTAGGTAGTAGGTATTTGTCTATAGGGGCTGATGCGCTAGATGCAACAGCAACTTACAACTTTCTCAACGCCTAATAAATCGTAAACATCCTAATGCTTAAAGTCCCAAGAAACTGGGGCCTTAACAGGTCAGGTGGAACACAAGTACATTTTGGAACACGTAATCTTAGTAGGTATACATTGAGAGAACACAATTTGATTTAAAGATGCTTAGATAATGCCCACAAAATCTGCAACCCACCCTGATCCTCCATTATTCATGGTAGTAACGAATACAATTTTTACGAAATTGTCAGAGCTGGTGTAGTCTGCCGGAATGTCCTCGCAAAATGTAGACAAAGAATTTCCGCTTTTATCTTGAAGTTCAACGTAATTCTGATCACAAGATCTTCCTAAATCAAAAACGCTGAAACGTAACATTAATCTAGTGCCCACAGGGGTCGTGAGCTCCCACTGGCAAGATGTTTTGCTGCGAAACACTTCTGGGTACAGGGGGCTGGTGACTCGACCCATTTCATTATAAATTGATCCTCCGCAACCTCGACCTCGGTCCGTGGTGACATAATTTATATCATACGTAACCATATTATAGCCGTGCCCACGATTATGAAACAGTAAGTATCGACCACTCGAAAACAATGGCGTTTCTAAGTATTCTTTTGATATTTTTAACAGTAACTTTGCATCAGTATTGTTTCCGTCGAATATTTTAAAGAACACTTTGTCGTCAAAGTAGTCCGGGCCAACATTAATGAAATAAAGCGATATCGTATGATTTTCTGGAGCTGTGATAAGAGTGTAGCAGTTCCTTTCCTTATTCTCTTCTACCTGACTATCGTAACCAGTTTGTATTCGACCCTGCGTGCCTGTGTAATTTCTACCACAAAATCCTAAATACACTACTTCTATTTCAACACCTCTATAGTTCTTAACGGTACTATCAGGTGAGGTTAGTAAATTTATATTTATGTTTCCTTGAACATAGAAGTCTGCAAATTTCACTGGTCCACAAAGTTCAAACATAATTGGTAAATTCAGTGCACTTTCATAACGGTAGGCATGGGTAAAAAAATCATCTCTAGATTCAGTCATGATAAAATATTGACCAAGAGATGTATTGTGCGGTAGGGAGTTGCCATTTATAACAAGCTTATCTTTGTTACAATCTTGCTTAATAGGACCCTCAATATCTAGATCATGAATTGTAATGTGCACGGTAGTGTATGTCTCCGCACTAGTATCCAAATCGTAAGTGCAGTGCAGTCCACGGGGAATCGATCCAGTTTCGTATCCAGGAGACGCCCATCGTTGCGGACTGTGATTTACTCGAATTGTGGTCTGGCCACATATAGATTTTTGTGTGGTCAACGATACCTCAAAACCAGAACTATTAATTTCTCCATCAGTTGAAAGTCTTAAACTGAGCAGATTACGAGATGAAAGTAACTGTTGTGGTTTAATGTGTCCGCAATATCTTCCAATAAGTAAACTGTTTGGATTAAGGCCATCTCTTACTTCAAAAACGTCACAATCACAATTACTGAAACCCAAGGCCGTTTGATTAACATTTTCGCAGGGTGCTACATGGAAAGAATTAAATTCAACCTTTATGACATAATCTTCTGGAGCTTTCACTTCCCAATGACAATCTAAATAATTTTCATAAACTAGGTTTGTACCTATGAGTGGTGATTTAATAATGTGATTGGATCCGAATGTTAAATTCAAACGTCCTCCACAACCAACCGATTCCGAATAACTAAAGAGCACATCAATTTTAAAATCTTTGTAGTTGAAACTGCTATCACTAACGAATTGCAAAAGTCCTGTGTTACCTTTGCTTCTAAATGTTTTCGTAGAATTGAAGTGTCCACAAATTAATGCAATTCGGTTTTCTAAATCTATTTCTTCCCCATTGAAGAGTCCTACGTAATCGTTGTAACATTCTACGGCATTTTCTAGCTGTAAATATATAAATTTAAATACGACAATTTTATTAAGTGGCGCTTCAATTTTCCATGTACAATTCATGTTACTATCATAAGGTTCTATATCACCTGGTGTTATCAATGTCGGTACTTTTACAAGTCCACCACATGAATAGAGAGAATAAGATAATTTGAATCCTCTTCTTTGAGTATAGGGATCCGTTGTGAAGATGATTTTTAAGTTATTACTATTTTTGCTTGGTTTAGGCATTTCGTTACCGCAATATACTTCGTATAAGTAGCTGTTTTGCCCTTCGCCAGATATTGTAATATTATCATATTTACATTCTGGATAAGTGCCTTCTAATTCAAAATAGTGGAATTTTAAAAATATAGGTCTATCTGAACCCGTTATATCATAAATGCATTCTAGAGATGCAAAGTATTCATAAGGATAGCCTGGACTGTAAATAAACTGTTCTTGCTCGGTTGCTATAAAATGACCGCCGCAAATAGGAACCCAATGAGCAGTAAATCCATCTAAATTTATAGAATTATCCGTGCGTAATGTTACTTTCATTTTGTTGGTCGTAGAATTGTAAGCATTTGGTAGGCGACGACCACAAATTCTGGCAATTTCTTTATATACATTATCACTCCAATCGTAAATCACTACAACATCTTTAGAGCAGTTTGCGGTATCTTCAATGGCGAACCGGTCTATAAATTGCAAAGATATTCTGTTACCTAAGTCAGCTTGAATTTCCCAGGTGCATTCTAAGTTGTTAGGGTATCCCTTGGGATAATTAGGCGAGGAAAAAATGCGATCGTTGGTAGTGAAGGAACCGCCGCATTGATCAGTGACGGTTCTAGCTGTAACTTTTAAATTGGTTATATTAGGAGATGTTGAATGATACTGGATATGCGTGGACGTAAAAGATGTCACAAGGGGACTGATAGGCATTTTATCTCTGCAATAATCTCCTATTACAGCAGCCGATTGGTCTAAGCCTTGACTTATTTGTAAGTATTCATCTGCGCAATCTAACTTAAAGACGCCATCTAATTTGATTTCTAATCGAAAGCCAGAAGGAATCATAAGAATCCAACCACATTCTATCGTATAAGTGTAGTTAACTGGAATTTTAAGAATGTTTTGTGCATCTTGTCCTATATGAATTATGCCTCCACACGGCTGACGATTCCACTCCAAATGGAAATTGAGAGGAGCATGATCGGTCTGTGTAGACCTTATAAGAAGAGAACTTGTGGGTAATCTAAATGAAACATTGGTGTTATTTGCACAAATGGAAATAGAAAATTTAATTTGTGCAGCACTTCCCTTTAAAATTATTGCGGAATCAGAATATCTACAACGACTTCTAGAGTTGGATGACGAGTTAATTGTTACTTTTATGTACATTGTTTTATATTCGAGCGAGGTATTAACGTTAGTGGAGTCATCTACGTTACTATATTCCCATTCGCACGAATAAGCTCTACCAAGTTGCGGGGAGTCTAGGTTTCCAGATAACCCGGTCAGCACACCGCCGCATAGAGCTTCTTCGTTTGAACTAAACCTCATCTTTACACGATGTGTCGTGCTTTGCGGTTTAGCTAATACATATATAGCCATAGTATTTCCCGTGGACTCAATGAATTGCGGTATATTAGATGTGCCATCTCTAGTGATTCGTTGAATGAGAGGTCGAAAATCAATATTGTTATAAAATGCTAGTATCTGACTGTTTGCGTCGATATCGAGAAGTTCCACACGTACTCTGCGATTTTTATTTGGCGCAACGATTACCCATTGGCAATATCCTAATGTAGTTTTTAGAGGGTAGCCTGGGGTTTCCAAAAATCCTTCGGATGTTGTGATTTTTTCACCACAAGACGGCCGGGAGGAATTAAAAGAGAGGCGAAATCCTCGATATTCAGAAATTTGAAAATAATCGCTAGGCTTGCCAATATGCAGCTTTACTGTTACTTTGTTGGTTGAAGTCGTAATTCGGTCAATGGAATCTGTTTCATCACTGTCACATGCAGTTTCTAATATTGTTAACGTTTTATTTGGGGGTAATGTTTCCATAATTTCAACTTTTGTAGCGCAAGGAGATTCAGAATAGGGCAAGTTAAAATCTTTAAATCGCAACTGAATAGTTAAACGTGGAGAGGAAATAATATGCCATTCACATACTGTTCCATAGTGCAGATTAAGATTGGGGTAACTTGGAGACGTGAGTTCACCAGAACTATCAGTTATAGTGCCACCACATAAATCTATTGATATGTTTGCCCTAAAGCCATCTCTTGGTTCGGCCAGTTGAGTAATGTATTTAATATACATGTAATTATTGCTTGTTTTAATTGTTCCAGGTTTTTCTGAGCAATATCGACCTTTAAGTGGAGAATATTCTGAGGAACCATCTCTGATTTCCACAAATTCTTGCGAGCATGAAGCTACTTTCTGTAAATCAAATCGATCTATGAAGTCTATCCTCAAAATCTCTCCCGGTGGAGCAGTGAACACAAAAACACATTCGGTATAGGGAGCAGGAACTGATGGATAATTCGGCGACGAAATAATCTCCCAGTTGTGAACTGAATCTAAGCTAGAGGTAACGCCACACTCAATATTTTTCTCTTCGAAATGCAATACAAAGTTTTGGAATGATCTTATCATAACCGGAATACTAGTTTGATAAGTAATGTATACAGTGTTACTTGATGATGTTATTATTTTCCTCTCCTCGTGCTCATGACCGCAGTATTTGGCTAATTGTGGTGCTTGAGCTGAATCTCCGTTCCGCAACATGACATAAGTGTTACATTCATTTTCACTGTTAGTTATATTAAAATTATCAAATCTTAACATAACATTTCGACCAGGTCTGACTTTTACGGTCCAGTCACATCTTTTGTTACGCTCTACATAACTTACCATACCTAACCTACTTGGACTAACCCTACCTGACCGTTCTGTTATAAGCCCTCCACACACCGATTTTACGATAGCTTGAAAACCTTTACGAAAAACGGATGAATCCGATTTAAAATTGACTTTTAAATATGAAGATGTATATGTAGAGTTGTGAATGTTTTCTGATAAACAAATATGTTCCTTTATAGGGGACCATTGAATTAAATTGTTTGACGAATAAACAGAAATGTAATCCGCATAACAAGCCGGAGTTTCTTCTAAAGAAATGTCCCGAAAAATTAAATTTAACTGGCTGCCAGATTCAGATGTAAAAACCCATTCGCAGTTTAAATTATTTTCATATTCATTTGGGTACCCGGGTGATTGAAAAATGGTTGAATTTCCGTTTAATATCAGTCGCGTCTCATTTGAACCACAGTTTATTTTATCAGTAAACTCTACACTTTCGATAGCTCTATTATCTTTAGCCCAATGTAAATTAAAAAGAGCTCCTGTATTTGCCACGTCCAATATCAATTTAATATAAGCCACATTTGAAGTTGTTGTAAGAGTCTTTGTGTTTAATTCACTTGATAATATTCCAAAGAGCTTATCAAGAATCGGAGCCTCATCGTCATATCCATCATAAATTGCTAAGTAACTGTTACAGGCATCACCGTGTTGATGTATTTCCAAATTATTTATGCTGATCCTTATAGTACCCGATCCACTGGTAATTATGCGCCAAGTGTATTCTCCGGTACCTTCGTACAGATAGGGGTAGAGCGGAGATGCTATCTCTCCCGCATCTAAACCTGTTATATCATTACCATGCATAAAACCGAAATGCGCAATAAATCCAAGTCCGGAATTTTTGCTGTCGCTGTGAAACTTAATATACAGTTTTGTGGCTGCAGTTGTATTCGTAGGAATATTATTACCACAGTATACGCCTAAAAGTTTACCGCCTCCATTATTTTCACGTATTTCCAAGTAGTCTTCATTACATCCATCGGAAAGCTCCAAATCAAAATATTCGAACGTTACGTAAACTCTATTTCCCGAAGAAGTGCTAAGTGTCCATTCACAGTCTGCGTTAACAGGATATGAAAGAGGATAGTTTGGGGATGCAATATTTCCTTCTTCTGAAGTTAATTTTCCACCACAGGCTGTTGCGAGCGACGAGTAGTGAGCAGAAAAATGACCATCAATGACGTCTGTATGGGTCGCAAATTGAATTGTTATTGCACTACCACGGCTGACTAACATAGGTGGAACCGAGCGACCACAGTACTCACCGATCAAAGGTGCACTATCATCATTTCCATCAAATACTTTCAGATAAGAAGATGGACACCGTCTATTTGTTATTACATCTTGAGGTATTGACATGTGAGTTATTGTTAATTTAATTTTTTGGTCTAGGTTCGGCGCAAGTACAGTCCAAGTACAATTTTTTGTTGAATGACTAATGTATTTATCATTCTTAATAATGCCATCGTGAATAGCTTCTATAACAGCACCACAAATCATGGTGAAATTTGCTTTAAATCCTTTAGCTGTGCCATAGAAGTCGGTGACGAACTGAAGCGCTAAATTATGATTTTTCGTTACTATTTGAGATATATTGGATACTGGGCAAATACGGTACGTGTAGTTTGAAGTAATTATATTACTGCCATCATAAATATTTATAAAATCGTCACAATCATCTTCCTCATCATATTCGGATTTGTATAAATCGAGATCTATTATATTTAACTCGATTCGATGATTTATCGGTACTGTTATAAACCAAATACAGTCTTCTTTATTGTCATAATTTTTAGGATAGTTTTTGGAATGAATAAGTCCCGACCGGGATTCAATTCGACCACCACAGTCGGCAACGGATGAGTCAAAGTGTGATATGAAGTAGACGTCACGAAGCGTTGATTTTTTTACAAACCTAACATACATAAAATTTCCTGTAGACGATGCTACAGATGGTCCTCTATGACATATTTTTGTAACAAGAGGTGAATTAACACTTTGGCCATTATAAATTTCTAAGGCATCTGTAGAGCAGTTAGTAGATTCAGCCATTACAAGTTCCGTAACTGACAGAGAAATACTAGTGCCTGCTGGAGATTCAATTAACCACTCACATTCAATTTCTCCAGGAAGAAAGAGGTTCTTATCCAAATTAAGGGCGCCAAAACGTTTTTGTATATGTCCACCGCATCCATGTCTGACCCATTCTAATCGAAACCCAGTGCGCGTGAAGTAAACGCCTGATACGAATTTAATTTGCAAGGAGTTACTTTTGGTGTGTATTTGGGGAGGAATGGTAGTACCACAAAACTTGTTTGTAAAATTTCTTTCCGAAGCTTCTTTTGTTTGCAAATAGTCCGTATCACAGATGCCTACTGAAGGCAACCTGAGAAAACGATATCTAGACATAGTAGTAGGTAAAACATCAAAGTATGTAAAAGTTACATTTATTTTATTTCCTTTTGGAACATTAATAGTCCATAGGCAATTCGCATTCGTCGGGTAATTGCTTGGAAAATCAGGACTTTCAATAACTCCATAAGCGCCGCTTACAGTGTCAGTACAGATTGATTCGTAATAAAGTAGAAAACCTTTTGCTTTGAATAAGAGATCTGATCGAAATTTTATGAAAGCGTAATTGCTTGTAGTCTCAATGTTAGTAAGTTTCGGCATCATTTCACAGAACTTACCGGAGCTAGCTGCACTAGTATCTCGCCCATCAAATATTTCTACATAGTCATCAGAACAACCCCTAGTACGTTCCAACTGTAAATCTGTGAAAATGATGCGAATTCGCGAGCCACTGCTTGTAACAATTTTGTAGAAACATTCACAGTTGTCGTTATAGTCTTGCGGGTAGTTCGGAGACGAAATGCTTCCACTACTACTAGTTAATGTCCCACCACAGCCAGTTATAGTGCCATCCCACTCGATTTTAAATCCTGTTCCAGAGAGATAAAAATCCGAATGAAAGTGTAAGTAAAGAGAATTAGTGGTAGATATGATTTGTTTTTGCAAGAATTTCCCACAATAATTTCCGATTAGTGGTGCTGTATTTGTAGCTCCATTTCTAATTTCTAAGTAATCAACAAGTTTGCATGTTGACAAGCTACCTAAAGGCATTTTAAGATCAAAATCAGTAATATTGAGTAAGATTTGTTGGCCAACAGGTACGACAATCGTCCAATTACAATCTCGATTTGGCTCATATAGACGGGGCCATCCCGGTGAGTATATATAGCCATGAGTTTTACCGTATAATCCACCGCAGTGAGTGTTGTCATCCAAAAATGTATAGGAAAGAGAAAATCCTGATTGTTCTATACCAAAATCTGATTCGAATTTTATTATCAAACGATTACTAACAACAGTTAAGGCCGGGGGCAACGTGCTGCCGCAGTATGTACCTAAGATATAATTTGTCATATCGGCATCAACTTCGATTAATTGTACGTAGTCATTGGCACAAGACTGAATTTCTTCGAGTTCAAATCTATTCCAGGTTAACATGATGTGCATTCCTTCGGGGGCAATTACCATCCACGTACATGATTCTTCACTGCCGTATTTCTCCCGTACTGAGGGATGATTGATCGTACCTGAAGTTTCTCTATAAATGCCGCCGCACCTGGTATCTACGGTTGTATAATTTGCATAGAAACCAGTGCCTGATATGCTTATGTCTGTACTAAATCTAATATACATGTAATTAAATGTAGAGGTTTGTACAGGCGGAGTATGATCGGAGCCTCCGCAGAAAGTTCCTAGCAACGTTGCATTACGGTCGCTTCCATCTCTAATTTCAACATTATCATACGTGCAATTGAAATGACGATTATCTTCTATATCGAAATCTTGGAATGTTAGTATAATTGACCTACCTATCCGGGTTCTGATTACGTACTCGCATACTTTGTTATTAGGATAGCTTAAAGGATAGCCCGGTGATTTCAATATTCCGCTGTCACCTATAATAGGTATGTGACAGACGCTTTCATACATCACCTTAAAACCACCGGATGCCATGCTATTGTCAGTTTTAAACTGAAGGAAAAGTGTGTTGGAAGACGACGTGTAAGATTTCGGGTAAATATTACCGCAGTATTTGCCTACGAGTGGTGAATTGGATGATGGTCCATTGTATATCTTAAGGTAATCGTATATACACCTAAATGATCTTTCCAACTGGAAGGATTTAAAGTAAATACGGATTTGTGTGTCTGCGCCAGTTTTTATTTTATATTCACAATTTAAGTTATCCAAATATTTGTCATTATATGATGGCGAATTAATTTCTCCCTTGTCAGCGGTAAAGTAACCACCACACCCAGGGACACCGTCTGTAGGCGCGAAAGCTATCTGAAAACCGTTGCCCGCGCCGTGAGCATCGGAATGGAAATGTATGAGAAGTTCCGAACTGGCAGACTGCAGAGGAGCAGGTTGGGTCGAGTTACAAAACTTGTGTAAAAGGGGGTCCGTAGTGTGGTCTCCATCGTAAATAGCTACGTAATCAAAACTACAGTTAGCGTGAGTCTCGATGTCAAATGCGAAGAAATGTAATAGTATTCTCTTACCTAAGCTGGTAGCCAAGTGCCAGTAGCAATCGCGATTAGGCGGGTATGTCCCGGGCGAGCCGGGGGAGCTGATTTGTCCATGAGTTGTTGCATCGACTTCACCTCCGCAAGAAGGTTTCACACTGGTCCAATGCAACGCAAAACCTTCTTTGGCAACCGTTCGATCTGATCTGAACCAAAAGTATAAATTATTGTGACTGGATAAAATATGACCCCCTTTCGGGTAAGTGTTTCCACAAAAACGACCTATAAGTTGACTCGCAGAACTTCTTCCATCGTGAATTTGTAAAAAGTCATATGCACATTCGCTGTTGTGTTCCAAGTTGAATTTACTAAACGTTACGTTTATGACCATGTCCGGTGTCGTGTGTATGACCCAGGCGCAGCGAGCGTTGTGGTTGTAGGTTGTGTTCGACGTGGGGTACACGATGCTACCTGCTTCAGCATCCAGTACTCCCCCGCAAGGTTTTGCGTGTACTTGACAAATAGCACCCGAGTACAATGCCGTGCACTCGCACGAGAAACCTGTCTCGGTGTGAGTGCATGAGCCGCCATTAAGGCATGGGTTGTTTAAGCAGGGATTATCGTTTTTGTCACAATGCACGCCCTTGTAGCCCTTTGAGCACATGCACGTGTAGCCTGCGCGAAGTAGATGACACTGACCGTTGGGACCACAGGGGTTTCCTTCACATCCTTGGGTAAAGTTGCCTGTTGGAACGTAGCACCCGTGGATCCCTATCCCGTCTCCGACCATTCCTTGCGGACATATGCATTGAGCTATCGGGAGTGTCAAGGTCTCGACGCAACGTGCAGAAGGATGACAACCGCCACGGTTGATGAAGCACGATCCTCTCCAAGTGCACGTGACGCCGTCGCCTACGTATCCCGGGGGGCAGGAGCCGCAAACACGTGATCCTATAATGTTGTGGCAAGTTACCATCGGGTTCATGCTGCAACCTCCGTTCGGGATAGTTAGGCATTCATCAATGTCGTAGCACGCGAAACCGTCTCCGTCGTAGCCGGGAGGACAACGTCCGCAACGAAAAGATCCGGGAAGATTGATGCAGTCCACTCTAGGGTTGACGGAGCAC
>DWHJ01000009.1:0-10717 GCA_018247615.1 Dalla cyprius quinka
ATCAAACTTGCCTGGTTGGTTACTTACTGGATGTAGTTGGTGTATAAGGCTTACATGAGGGTTTTTTTTTTTGGTTGCAACGCTCACAAAATATCGAGAAATGTGAGCACAATGGACGATATTATCCACGAACGGACTATTTTATACATCTCATGCAATTTAGTAAACGAATGAAATTTGAAGGACATGAATGCCATAAGGCATTAAGTCCGCCCCTTATTATATCCTTTTAGAGGTGACAATAATTTAAAAAATATATATAAATAAAATACATTCTAAAGGATAAATTACCCTTCTTTTGATAGGTTGGGTACGTCGGTTTCATTTGGCCAAAACCTAATGTTAAGATAAGGTTGGTGCGAGAAACAAACACTCAACCCGCGTGAGGCAAGGGCCCGACTTTCAGAGGGTCCTTCAATAAAACGCTTTTGTGCTCGATTCGCTGTGAAAATGTCACTCGATTTAAGTCTCAGAAATGACTTTGTAAATGCTAATCGATAGGTAGAGGTTCACTGTTTTTTGTTTTGTTGTACAAGATACTTACATATGAAATACAGACCTTCAAACTGCTATAAATATTTGTTTGTCAACCAGGATGGAAAATTGAAATATTTAATTTTTGATGCTGATTTATTTGTATCATGCTATTAAATTCATTGAAATAGTGCCAGATCATTGAACTGCGATCAAAAATAAAAGCCAACTATTGGTCCTATAAAAATTAAATCATATTCGAAAATTACATTTATATGCACTAATTACGTTTTTGAATATTGAGAAAATCGCTACCTTGCGTTGATTTTTAAATTATATTTGTCATTCAATTTGATTCGTCATAATCAACGAATTAGTAAGTGTCCGTGATTTCATAAGGTAAGCATGAGTTCAAATTACGTAATGCTCGTGCGAAACAATATACCTAACGGAAGCACAAAGAACAATCAGTTCACAGGATGAGTGATTCAGTTTGTTCATCGCACAATACAATCTTTTCTGCACCTGCGTCTACGCATGCCGGTCACGATCTCTGGGATACCCGACACACATAACTGTACCGTATAATATACTAACATTAAAACAAAAACCTATAGGACAGGAAATCCTGCTTCCAACTAAATTAAACTAAATCAACGTTGACATTTTATGAACAATAAGCAAATGTAGTTTTAAACTCGCATTTCAACGCATCACAAATTATATAAAAGGCAATTTAAGAGTATTTAAAATTTTGTCAACTCAAGAATCCGGGGTTCCACCCTTACGCTACGGTTTCAAGTAACGTTGTGTGAGTTATGAAAAAATATAATATGTCGACAGCTGTTGCAGAGCTGATGATAAATATAACGACTTTTTACAATTACTGTACGGAACACCGTACTATATCATTAACATGTAACATATAGCAAAGTGCCGCGTCTGCATCTTAGCGCGGCGCGTGTATCAGTAATCATTGTATTAGCAATAAATCAGTGTACGAGCAGCACTCGAAACGGGAGGTTTTATTTCAGCATCCCCATCCCGTACATAGTTTTTGGTCCTTCGACGGAACCAGGACCTTCGCGCGCGTTTAGTATATAGATACTGGCAGTACAGTCAGGCCAGAGCAGGTCTCCGTATCGGTATACTCGCGACAAAACCGCGCGATTGGACTAGCAGCATCGTCGCACTAGCAGCGGCAACAGTCATCATCATCACCATCACCATAGCAGTGGTGAATACAGCACCGTCGCACTAGCAGCGGCACCAGACATCATCATCAGCATCATCACAGCAGTGGTGAACCGCTTCGTCGCAGGAGCAGCGGCAAGTGGTTACAGCAGACAGCGATAGAAGTCAGCAGCGCCGTAACAAGCAACGGCAGAATTATCAAGTAAGACTGTTCCTTTATATATAATTTTGAAAAATGGAAGCATTACTCACTCAGCAGAATGAGTTGATTGAAAATATACATAAGATCAAAAGCAATTTTTCGAAAGATTCAGCAAGCAGGAAAACTCCAGACTATATTTCAAAACGTTTAGAGTCCTTAGATGCTCTCTGGGGAGAGTTCGAAGTCAATCATTCGAAAATTTTAGCACAGCCGGAGCAGGCATACGATTATTTTACGAAAGATATTTTCAATCACGCAAAGGAAATTTATCAAACAATACGCTTACTACTATCTTCTTACGGCAAAGAAGAAAAGTCAACGCAACCGAATGGCGAGGTTGATGAGTTGTTAGGCTTACAGAGGACACATTTTAGAGGCTTAATTCGACATATAAATAGCATAGATGTAAGTCAAATAGTAGATAAGTGGGAGCTGGAAGACGAGCTCCGCAGCATTCAAGGTAAGTGGAATGTCATCGAGAAATTGCATGTGCAGATTGACAATATTCTCCAAGGGGGGGATTTGTCCTATGAAGAGCAGTTCACAGCACACGAGACGTCCTACAAAGCAATGAAACGCTCGTTGAACAAGAAAATATCATCTATGGTGCATGTTCAGCAGTCGACCCCGCAGCTGGAGATACCAACATTTACAGGTAAGTATAGCCAGTGGCCGACCTTTTATGACCTCTTCTCGGAAGCCATTCACGAGAACAACTGCATCACTAAGGCTCAAAAAATGCAGCACCTTAAAGGTAAGGTCAAAGGTGAAGCTGAACGCCTCATACAGCATCTCCACATATCAGCGGATAATTATGACACTGCGTGGGAAATTTTAATTCATAGGTATAACAATCCGCAAGCACTTTTTACCAATCAAGTAGAGATACTTTTAAACCAGCCCAGTGTAAGCAAGCAGTCGTCATTTGAGCTGAAGCGCTTGTATGACACAACTACTGAATGTATTCACAGCATACATAACCTTGGTGTCGATACAAACGCGTGGGACCCATTACTGGTCCACCTTCTTTGTAAGAAATTAGACTTAGAAACCTACGGCGATTACAAGGAAGCTCGCCGAGCACCCCGGGAATTGCCAACCCTGGGAGAATTTTTATCATTTATTGAGGGCAAGTTTATGGCTCTAGAGCCGATTGTGCATCAGACAGGCAGATCATTCTCACAGCAGCCTACCTACAAAAAGTTTAGGCAACCTTTAAATAATACATATCATAATAACAACATACCTAATAAAAATAAACATAATGGAAACTTCCAGAACAAACATTTCCAAGCAAGAGCTACCTATACAGTTATTTGTCCGCTTTGCAATTTGCATCACGAGTTATTTAATTGTAAGAAATTTAGGAATATGACACCGACACAGCGGTTAGCAACGGTTAGTAAGGTTCATTATTGTATCAATTGTCTGTATAAGCATAATGACGCTGACTGCATATCCACGAAACGTTGCAAGGAATGTCAGGCGGCTCATAATACAATACTTCACGATGCTTTTGTACTCCCCTCGCATTCTTCACCTCCTACTATTATACCTAGCACTAGCACAACTTTGCCTAAAACGCAAACATCGCAAAATTCACATAACATTCATCACGTTGCGTCCGATAATGAGGAAATTTTGTTAACTACCGTTACGTTAAATGTGATGTCCCAAAATGGAAACTACATCACTATGAGAGCTCTACTCGATCAAGGGTCTCAAATCTCTTTAATATCTGAGAACGCCACTCAACTATTAGGACTACAACGACGTCAGTATCATGCATCAATCTCCGGTATAGGTCCTGTCTCGAAGCAGAGCAGAGGCATTGTATCGTTAGATTGTCAATCGATTTACAATGATTATCACTTGCAGACGCAAGCATTAGTAGTGGCTTCGGTTATTAACAACTTACCTAATTCATCCTTTAAACAGAGATCATGGCCTCATTTACAGCACCTCCAGCTGGCCGACCCGGGCTATAATGTCTCTAGGCCGATCGACCTTCTTTTAGACGCAAGTGTTTACTCAGAAATTATCATGAGCGGATTAGTCAAAGGTCCGTCTCAAGCTCCTATAGCTCAGCAGACTAAATTGGGGTGGATTTTGTCAGGCAATGTAAGAAAATTTAATTGCTTTGCAGTTTTGAATAACCTTGATGAAATATCAAAATATTGGGAAATGGAGGACATATCCGAATCATCTAGCAACTTAACTAAGGATGAGCAGTATTGTGAGCAATTTTACAAAAATACTACACGTAGGTTAGAATCAGGGAAGTATGAAGTAGGGTTGCCAATGAAGCCCGGTTTCGAGCAGGAACTAGGGTTGTCAAAAGCAAAAGCAGTTGCACAATTTATCAAGTTAGAAAAACAGATGTGCAGAGATCAATTATTTTCCGAGCAGTATAAAAAATTTATTTACGAATATCAAACGTTAGGTCATATGCAACAAGTAAACAATGAGAATAAAAATGCGGTCATATTACCTCAGCACGGAGTATGGAAAATGGACTCTAGCACTACAAAATTAAGGGTCGTTTTCAATGCATCATCCAAGACTTCGTCAGGAAAAAGTCTTAATGATTTAATGTTTTGCGGTCCAAATCTACAGAAAGATTTGTTAACTCTTATTTTAAATTGGCGTAAATACAAATATGTTATAACAGCTGACATTGAAAAAATGTTTCGCATGATCATGGTACGCAGTAGTGATCAACATCTTCAGTCAATCATTTGGAGAGATTCACCAGATAGGGCATTTAGTATATTTAACTTGACAACTATTACTCAAGGTACAAGTGCAGCTCCATTTTTGGCAATGAGAACACTCAAACAGCTTGCCGAAGATGATGAAAAGAAATATCCTTTAGCATCAGCAGCCGTAAAATCATCATTTTTCATGGATGATTTACTAACAGGCGCCAATTCAATTTCTAAAACAAAAGAGCTTTTGCAGCAACTCATATCAATGTTTTTAGGAGCTGGTATGAATTTAAGACGTTGGTCTAGCAATGAACAGGAACTCCTTAAGGATTTACCTTCTAATCAGTTAAACAGCCCCTACGAATTTAAATGTTCTGAAACGCGAAAAACTCTCGGACTTAAATGGAATCCGTCATCTGATACTTTTGTTTTTTCAAGTCAGATAAGCACCGTTAGTAAACGTTTATCAAAAAGGGAGTTATTGTCAGAGATTTCGAAACTCTTTGACCCCTTAGGGTGGTTATCCCCGCTTACCATACGAGCAAAATTACTTTTTCAAAGAGCATGGTCTTCAGGAGTAGCATGGGACGATGAGTTATCCGATAGCATTCAAAATGATTGGTTTAATTTAAAGCATGACTTACAAAATATTAATAACATAAGTATCACGCGGTACATAGGTAGCACAGAAATAAAACACCACTTGCATGCATTTTGTGACTCGTCGGACAAAGCTTATGCATGCGCAATATACTTAGTTACTAAGCAAGATAAGGGCGACTACACATCGAGACTAGTTGTCGCTAAGACTAAGTTAGCACCTTTATCAAAAAAAGTGTCGCTGCCACGATTGGAGTTGTGCGGCGCACTTCTTCTTTCACAATTAATAACGAAGGTACAGGGTTCTATAGGATCAGGTAACACGACTATTCATGCGTGGACCGACTCCATGGTGGTATTAGGTTGGTTGAAGGGGGATTGTTCGAGATGGAAGACCTTCGTTGCTAATAGGGTGCAAAAGATAGTTAGTATCATCCCGCCGTCATGCTGGCATCATGTGCGGTCGGAAGAAAATGCAGCAGATTGTGCCACTAGAGGTATAACAGCAGCACAGCTAACAGACTTTTCGTTGTGGTGGGAAGGACCGGCGTGGTTAAAAAGTTTTGATCAGAAAACTATAAAGCAAGTAATTTATCAGCCCCCCACAATTGAAACAAAAGCCGGTGTACATACAGCCTTAGATCGTAATAACATTCATACATTTATTACAGACTTACTTTTCCAACATAGCTCTTTAACGCGCGTAGCTAGAATTATAGGCTGGATATTACGTTTCATTAGCAGAATACGTGATAAGCAAAACTCATCACGTGTTGTATCATTAACGTCATCAGAGTTAAACTCAGCTTATAATATTATCGTTAGGGATGTCCAAACACATGATTTTTATGACGATATCGAAAATATTAAGCGCAAGGGGCATGTGCACTCAAGCAGTAAGATCTATAGTTTAAACCCATACGTTGATAAGCAGGGTTTATTACGAGTTGGTGGACGATTAGAAAACGCTCATTTGAGCCCTTCAGCAAAGCATCCCATCATACTCTCTAGCAAGGGTCGACTTACAGACCTGATCATTAATCAAGCCCATTTAAATACCTTACATGGTGGACCTCGACTGACACTTGCTTATATCCGTGACAGGTACTGGATAATAAGCGGTATTAGAACTGTAAAGCAGCAGTTAAGAATGTGTGTTAGATGTCGTCGATTCAAGCATGACAATCGGCAGCCGATCATGGCGGACCTGCCACGAGCACGAGTTACACCATCGAGACCCTTTACTCATACGGGTGTCGACTTCACAGGTCATGTCGAGTTAAAAGCTAATAAGGGGCGTGGGATCAAGACTGTCAAGGGATATATTTCAGTCTTTGTCTGTTTAGCAACCAAAGCAACTCACTTAGAATTAGTTTCGGATTTAGGCACCTCCGCCTTTATAGCAGCATTTCGTCGTTTTTGTTCTCGCCGTGGTACACCAAGCCATGTCTACAGCGATAACGGAACGAATTTCGTAGGCGCGAATAGAGTTTTGAAGAAAGAATACCAAGAGATCATACATTCTATCAATAACTCTGACTTTCTTCATAGCATAGATGATTTAGACATTCATTGGCACTATAACGCGCCAGCGTGGCCCAGTGCTGGGGGCCTCTGGGAGGCAGCAGTACGTAGTTTAAAATATCATTTACGAAGAGTTCTGGGTGATCAAAAATTGACATATGAAGAATTTACCACTTTGTTATGTCAAATAGAGGCCTGCTTGAATTCTAGGCCTTTATGTCAATTAAGTGAGAACCCGGACGATGATTATTTATCACCAGGGCACTTCTTGATAGGAGGACCCCTTCTATCAAGACCACATACAGAGCAGCACGCTCTGACCTATCATTCCAGATGGCAACTGGTCCAGTCTCTGATGAAGGACTTCTGGAAAAAATGGTCATCAGAGTATCTACAGCAGTTACAAGCCAGAACTAAGTGGAGAAAACCTTGCCAGAACCTCAATGTAAACGATATTGTGCTTATCAAGGAGGATAACCAACCTCCGGGCAAGTGGGCTCTAGGTAGAATTAGAGAACTTCACCCTGGCAAGGACGGTCACGTTAGGGTCGTTACTTTAAAAACCAGCAAAAATATCATTCAACGTCCTGTTACAAAACTTGTATTATTACCAGTATGTACGCAGCCCTACGACTTAAAGCAGCCGACGGAACATGATATTGATAATAAAGAATTAATAACAACGCCTATTCGTCGCGCAAATCAAAACAAGGGCACGCGACCAAGTAGAGTCGGAACACTTAAAAGTTTTATGTTATCACTATTGTTATTGTTTTCATTTGTAACAGGCAGCTTGCAGCAATTATCAAAACCATTTAATATAACGCCAATAGAACCGCTTCAAGGATTTTATTTTGATAAAATATCAGATTTACAAATTATTAGGGATGACTGGAAGCTAGTAGTTTTTTATAACATGTCTACGTATTGGCGAGGTATTTCGGATATAGATAATTACGTTAATCATTTACGCAACACTAGTGAAGGCGTAGGCGTGCAGTATGGAAACGTCATATTGCAGTTAAGTCACGAGATAAAGGAAATTGAGCACTTTAATGTTATTCTTCAGCATAAAAATTCAAATAGGCATAGACGTGGATTAGTTAATGGCATAGGGTATGTAGCAAACACGTTATTTGGGGTTTTAGATGAGAGATTTGCTGAAAAATACAATCAAGATATAAAACGAATTGCACAAAATGAAAATCATCTTCAGGATCTTCTCAAAAATCAGACATCGGTTCTAGAAGTAGAATACAATATATTAAAGCGAAACGAGGGCATAATGAACAAACAATTTGCTTACCTAAATCAACATCTTCGAAACGTCTCTGCAGAACTCAATCAGGTACGTCTAGACAATAAAAATGGTCAATACATCCTGTCATCAGCATTGGCAGCGAATATCATTGTATCCAGTCTCCGACGCATTCAGGAGACGTTGATCGACACTGTCACCGACATCAGTCAAGGTAAGGTCAACATGCACATTCTTTCACCTCAACAGCTGGAACGACAGATCAACATCATCTCTAGCCATCTACAAGGGGATACGGTAGTACCTGTAGAAATGTCTTCTCTTTCGGATCTATACAAAATTATGAAAGCTTCAGCAAGAATTCATAATGACTATTTAATAATTGAAATCAAAATTCCGCTCCTTAGCTCAGAAAAATTTGAATTAAATAGTATAATCACAATCCCTCATAAAAAAGACGACTCTCATAGCTACATCACATCAACCCCGCCGTACATTGCGTACAATATTCAAAAGGACACAGCATTAATTTTATCAGAAAATGACATAACGTCCTGCATTCATGTTTCTAGTAATAGTAAACTAATATGCTCATTAAACAAACCGATGTATAATTTAAAAATCAAGCAATCACTGTGCGATCTGCGGCCAGTGAGTAGAGAAGCTCTTTGTCAGCACGATGTAGTAAGTTGTAGAGATCAATGGAACAAATTGCATAGTCCTAACTCGTGGTTTTATTCCTGCTGCGAGATGTGTAGGGTTAGAATATTTTGCGTATCAGATACCGCAATGATTTCTCTAAAGGGAAATGGTATCATACACTTACAGGAAGGTTGTACGTTAAAATCAGATTTGTTTAGTATTTACGCTCATAATAATTTTCTTCAGCAATTAAATATAAAACCAAATATCGAAGCCCCAGAGGTATCTTTGCTCAATACGTTTGTGAATACGTCAACGCCGGAAGACTTTAAGGACTTGGAAGATCGCACCTCCATGTGGAATCAACTCAGGGATCAGATTACGAATCTGAAGGAACAGTCTTCTACAAAATTAAGCATACACGACGTTCACCATTATACAATCACATATGTAATGGTGGCGATATTAAGTGTAATAAGCATTATCTTGGTATACAAATACATCCGAGCAAGATATCAGCAGTGGAATTGCTGTCAGCGCCGAGGTTCGGGCCGCGAGGGCGGCACGCAGCAGCGCGGCCGCGAGGCCAGCGCCGTGGAGACGGCAGAAAGTGCGGCCAGTGTAATAGAAATGGTTAACCTTTCAAAGTCAAAATCAGTGCTAAGTGTGGACAAAGAGACTTCAGTAACACCCGTTGTATCCCCACGTGTGGGCCAACGTAGTTTTTTTAGTGACGTCCTAGTTAATTAAGTATAAGTTAAGTTTAATGTAATCATAAATAATAATCAATCAATCATTTAATGTTAACTAATAATCATGTTTTGTTTTGTGTTTCAATTTTAGTTTTCTCTCTTTTTCTTGTTCTCTAAGTCGGGAGAATGTACGGAACACCGTACTATATCATAAACATGTAACATATAGCAAAGTGCCGCGTCTGCATCTTAGCGCGGCGCGTGTATCAGAAATCATTGTATTAGCAATAAAACAGTGTACGAGCAGCACTCGAAACGGGAGGTTTTATTTCAGCATCCCCATCCCGTACAAAAGTATTATTTTCAATATCACCAATTACTCCTAATTTTACGGAACTCCTATGTTAAGGGACTTTATCTCTAAAACGTTTTGTGAAACCTATTAGTGAAATATGAATAATCTTTAATCAATCCCTAAGTTTATAAGGTTATGAGACTAGATATATACATAACTATTTAGGAATTGGTTAGGAGTGCATCTTTATTAGACCGATAGTAAGGAGTCATTTATAACAGTCATCTGAAATGAGAGGTCCCCTAAAGTTAGGAGTTGTTGGTGACATTGGGTATTACTCCTCTACGTCAGGCATTGGTATAACAAAAAATGGACACTAAATTTTACTGAACATGTTTTGAAAACATAAAAATTCTTAGCACCCCAAGCTACCCACAACGTTCTCGGACGTTCTGGCAATATTCTGGACGATATTCGGCATGACGTTCTGCTCTTATGGTTTTGCTATGACGAGATATTTCTTTGCCACTTTTGCCTGGGTAGCTATCAATATGTTTCTTGTTATAGCGGTGCACCTAACGCAGCGTTCTCCAGGTAAGAAAAAATGGTAATAACTGGCACAAAAGGCAACCGTTTGAGTATTTTAGTACCGACAGCACTGCGGCCTACCCTCAATAATATAGTGGCAAAATGCACGTATAATCTACTCACGTCCTAAGTACCTCGTCAAGATAACGAACTTAGTGCTTCCCAAGCACGTAGTTAGCAAATAAACACTGATTGTAAATATCAAAATATAGTCACTAACAAATCGATATAGTAGCAGTTGCAGACTTGGATCAGTCCAACATTCCCAATATGAATCCCTCCTTGCGTTAACTTGCACGCGCTAGGAAGAATCCTTTCCAGTCAAATTCTGCTTGAATAAATAAAGTCTTAGATTCCACTGGAATCCGCACCAGCTCCTTACCTTTGTCTCCGTGTGTGGTTGCAGCTACGGATGCAAGCCGGGGAACAAGAGCGAGTTCGAGCACTCCGCTAACCTCACCGAGGAGGAATTCCAGGAGCGCCCCATCATCAACTGGGACGGCATCATCTGGGTCAACCGCCCCTACTTCCTGTGGGTGG
>DWHJ01000010.1:0-10311 GCA_018247615.1 Dalla cyprius quinka
GGGAACTGCCGCCTCTGTCACCACACGAAACTTGACAACCGTGTCTATTGTGTTGACAGCCACACAGAAAAAATATCCTATAATGGAGCGTCAGCTTTTCAGCATTACCGGAGCTACGTGTAGACAACAGCTTGTTTTATTTTGGTTTGAGACTTTGCTTGACGATTTATTGGTCGCTATCGGGCAACGAACTCTTAGCACTGAAAATATCCGCACTCAGATTATAGATCTCTGGAGATCCGCGGACACCTTTTACTATGGGAATAATATGGGAAATAATTTTCAAGATCAACCTACGGTGTTCCAAAGAAAGGTTGGGATGCATCGTGGGCATTTTTAACAGCTTTCAAAAGAAAATAGAAAAATATTTATGTCGTGTTGAACTTTAAATATATTTATCTGACAAAGTGTGCATGATTTTCCACCAAACAAATACACTTAGATATATCGTCGTGCGGGAGCTGCTTACTGATAGTTGCACGCCCCCGGACCGCATGACGGTCATCCGCAGGCTGCCCGCCGCGCTGATGTCCGTCAGGCTCTGCCGGATGGGGCACTGCCAACAACATTAACATTTCATGAGGCAATGCGGCGAGACAAGCACAACGCGGTCGCGTAATAAGAACCTACCGTAGCTACGAGGAACCTCTACCTCTCACCGAAAGGCTGACACAATCCACCACCGCATCCAAATTAGCCGGCGCCAGTGCATGCATTATTATCGTTGCGGACGCCGTCACGTCGTCTTAGTCCGAAATAATTTTATTTCTCGGTGACGGCGGTGGTGAACAAGCGCTCAAAGGCGTCACCGCTTGTGGGAAACATAAAGCCGCGAGTCACCGTGCCTTGGCTTGCCCCAGGGCACATTATCCCAAAAGGCCATAACGATGCGAGACTGCTGTCTGCAGGATTGTATATTGAAATCGAAGCTACCGAGGCTGAGGTTGCAGCGGACAGGTCAGGCCCCTACCGTGTAGTTCTGCACGGCGATGGAAGCGCACACGTCGTCCTCGGAGTCCACGACGAGCCGCACGCTATCCTGCTCCTCCTCCCACGCGTAGTGGAACACGCGCGGCGCCGTCTGGTGAGTCACCGGTACTTACATTACATCTGACTAATAAATTCTTTAACTAAGGGTGTGCATTGGTTTGTTTCTTTGCCTGCAGGAAAATTCTACGAATATTGCTTAATGCCATGAATCGAATACTTGCTGCAAGTTCCAGACGATATTCTACGGATGACAATGCCATAATTCACCCTAAGCACCAGAAAGAAACATAAATTATTGTTATTAAAGCGGAGACCGTTAATAATAAACAAAATGGTATTCTATACAGTACTCCCAATAGTTAATATACATGATTAAGTTCACTTTTTACCCATTTACCAACGTCCTTCGGTCTGACATAGCTAGATAGAAGAGCGAGATTAACAATTACGCGTTAATAGGTGGTAATATCTCGCGCCAAACATTATGCGCCCAGTAGAAACTTGCGCGTGTACAGCAGAGCGCGGTTTGCGGGGGAACTGTTCCCGCCTCGTACCACTAAAGCCCAACCATCGCGTGGTGCACAACACAATGCGAGACAGATACCAGCGTGGCCTCCAGCTGCACGGTGCCGTCGAAGGGCAGCCACCAGACGTCGGGCAGCGCGGCGCGCACGTCCACGGTGAGCGGCGCCGCGCAAGCCGACGAGATGTGCAGCGAGAACTCCCCGCGCGCCGCAGCCGCGTCCGCCTCCCCGCTCGCTGCAACACCACGCCGGACTTGTGACTAATGCATTACAATTAAATAGGATAAACGTTTATTTCGTCCAAATAAAATGCTCCAACAACATATTTCTACAATATCATTATATGGTAAACATATAAGCATTTGGCATTACAGAAAAATAATGGACGTAAAAGGGCATTAGCCGTGGAAATCAGGGCCACTGGATTTCAGGGCGGCCCTCCTTGTGGCCCAGTTCGGACTCGTGATGCGTACAATTTTAACGTAGAGCTTAATGCTGATTGAAGACCTTTTTGTGGCGAGTAATCACCTAGTAATTTAACTAGTTAATAAAAACAGTTACAATTTTAAACAACTAGCGTTACCTGGTCTAATGTGTATGTCTATGTTTATTTGTACCTTGCCATCTACAGTTACCTGTTTAATTCTATTCTTTTCTATAAGCATGTTCAGAATACCGATTCTGATAAATCCCACCTACACCTTCGCCATGGTTCAATTTGGTTTGTATCCCAAATTGACACATTACGACGATTTATTGTTACAGCGTTGCTGTCAATCTGAAGGGCTTAATCTGAGGAGTTTTAGGGTGGTATTTGCGTGGAATGCGATTATTAAGGTGTACACGTGAAGTGGGCATGGATGACGGTACCGCAGAGGTCGGCGCCGCCGCTCGCCGTGTCGTCGGGGCAGAGCGCGCGCTCCAGCTCGAACACGGGCGCGCCGCCCGCCGCGTACGGCAGCTGCCACGTCACCGCGCCTGCGCACACACAACGCTTCCACTTCAACTCCCTTGCTACCAAACAAACCGGACCGCACGCCAGAAATAGCAAAATACACAGGACCACTACAATATATTATGTACTACCTTGTTATCCGCACCTGTAAATGTTTGCAAATAAATAAATGATTACTGATTACACACTCGAATCATTGCCATTGACTTGGCAATATCGTTTAACTTTAAAAATTAAAGAAGTGTTGTACGGATACGTACATTTAGGTCAACTAACGACAGTGCACAAATAACTACCGTGCGAGACGGCTGCCGCGACAGCGAATCGTTACAACTTAACTTTACGTAAATAAAGTACTTATAACACTAACTGGTGTTTCGTACATTTTTTGGTCCTTCGAACCTTGCACTCAGTGTGTTTGTGACCTTAACTTACGATAGCAAATCGGTTACCTGGCCTCCCACAAGCGGGTCTCCCCAGGCTAATTGAGAAGGTGCCTATTTCGTAACGGCGGGTTGCCGACGGATTGAGTGCCACGGACCTTCAAGAATTCAAGCACAATCGTAACTGCGAGGTGCGACAAGAAACCTTGAAGAAAAAGAAGATTAAGGAAAACTGCCTGTCTTCGTGTCCTGAACCAACACCTAACTAAACTAACTATGGAATTACTTACGGAGCAAGGGAAGTGTTTCGACAACATCAAAACTTTGTGCACCAACTATAGGAAAGACAGCATCAACAGAAAGACGGTCGAGTACCTAAACTCCCGACTTACGTCCCTGGAACAGCAATGGGTGGAGTTTCATGAGAGGAATGAAGAGCTCGTACGGTTTTTTGAAGAAAAAGGTAACATAAATTACTTCACTTCGAATATTTACGGGAAAACTAAACAACTATATGAAACCACTAAAGATAGTATTATGAACTTACTAATATCTCACCAGCAAGAGCAGAGAGAAGAGAAGCTGGATTCAAGCGTGGATTTTGATTTATCGGGAATATTTAACGATGAACAAAACGAAAAAATACAATTACTGGTGAATCGGCAGAAATATAATTTTAAAGCGCTGGAAAGAGCAATGTCAAAAATTAACATTGAGCTAATAACTGAAAAATGGGAGCTAGAAGAACATCTTACAACATTGAGAGTGAAATGGGAGCCCATTGACAAACTGCACTGGGAGTTAGAATGTACCTTGAAGGATTCCGACCTGTACGCCGACTATACATTGAAGTTTGACAACTTAGAAAAAAAATACGACAGCTTACGGAAACAACTCAATACCAAGATGTGGTCAAGCATCCATTACGAACAAACAACTCCGAAAATGGACATACCGGATTTTCATGGTGACTATATACACTGGATCTCCTTCAAAAACTTATTCATGGAAACCATCCACAAAAACCCTAGCATAACAAAGTCACAGAAAATGCAGCATCTCAAAACCAAATTGAAGGGCGACGCGGAGCGCTTAGTACAACATCTAAACGTAAGTGCTGAAAACTACGACTCGTGTTGGGAAATTCTTTCTCACCGATACGACAATCGCCGCCTTCAATTCACATCATTTATGAACGCAATGCAGCAGCTACCCATCATTCAACATCCCACAACGTATAATTTAAAGAAATTGCATGACGTTATTAAGGAAAGTTTAAACGGACTAACTAACATGAAAGTGAACGTGACAAGTTGGGGTCCACTTATTGTCCATCTCATGTCGCAAAAATTGGACGCAGCAACTTTCAACGAGTATTCGAAGGAAATTCACAACAACAGAGAGCTGCCCGACTTAACGGAGTTTCTAACATTTTTGGAAAATAAATTCATGGCCCTCGAAACCATGAAGAATCGCCCAAATATTACAACACATAATCCTCAAAAACAAATGACTAATCCGCTCTACAATAAACCAACAAACAAAATACGTCACAACTACAACTATCGAAACTACGATGAAAAATACTTCACGAAGAACTCAACCTTATTAAAAGACCATAAGGATCATTCAAGCGCTTTCTTTACTGCATTTGGAAATTGTCCATTATGTGACAAAAATCACGTTCTAATGCAATGTCCAGAGTTTATTGACATGAGCACTTCGCAGCGAAACTATACCGTCGCAAAATTAAAAGTCTGCAAAAACTGTTTGTTCAGCCACAACAATGAGAAATGTAATTCGACGAAAACATGTAAAGAATGCAATTTAAAACATCATACGCTATTGCATATTGCAAAAAATACGCAATTAGAATCCCAACCTTCAACTTCAACACAGCAACAAGGCTCTCATCACTTAACTACGACTAACATGGAAGTACTACTCACTACGGTCCAAATAAAGGTGAAAGCCATGGATGGCACCTTTGTTACACTTCGAGCCCTGTTGGACCAAGGTTCACAGGTTAATTTGATCACAGAAAACGCTGCGCAACTACTTCGGCTACCACGAGATAAACTGAATGCTACCATATCTGGAATAGGATCGGTCTCTGGAGACTGCAAGGGGCGCGTCCAACTCACGTGTCAGTCAATTCATAACGAGTACACTTTCAACACTCAAGCTATGATATTGAAAAGGCTAACGAACAACATACCTAACTGTACCTTTTCTAAGTTAGACTGGCCACATCTTCAAAACTTAAAACTCGGAGATCCCGACTACAATGTCAGTGGATCAATCGACATACTCTTCTCGGCTGATGTTTATGCTGAGATTATTATGGAAGGCGTCTTAAAAGGAGACCAGCACTCTCCAGTGGCGCAACAGACCCAGTTGGGCTGGATTTTGTGTGGAAAACTAAAAACTTTTAACTGCCACTTAACAGTCATTGATCTCTCCGAGCTCTCCAAATACTGGGAGAATGAAGACATTACCCAAGGAACTGAGGACATAAGTGCCGAGGATCAGTGCGAAAAATACTACAGTGAAACAACTACGCGAAACTCTGATGGAAAATACATAGTGAAAATGCCAATGAAAACTAACTATCAAACTGAACTTGGAAAATCAAAACCGATAGCTGTCTCGCAATATTTACAACTGGAGAAGCGATTAGCAAAGAATGAGAAACTAACGATAATGTACAAAGATTTCATTAATGAATATTCTGATCTAAAACATATGAAGCCGTCCTTCCAACATATAACAGTTGGGGAAGGGCCACATTGTTATTTGCCACATCACGGAGTCCTGCGAGAAAACTCAATCACGACTAAACTAAGAGTAGTCTTCAACGCATCGAGCAAAACTTCCAGCGGAAAGAGTTTAAACGATTTGATGGAAAAGGGGCCCAATCTACAGAAAGACATTCAAACTTTAATTTTGAAATGGAGAACGTATAAATACGCTTTTACGGCTGATATCGAAAAAATGTATAGATGCATATGGATATCAGAAGATCAACATCAACTGCAAAAAATTATATGGCGTTCCTTTCCAACAGAAAACCTGACAGAATACACCTTATGTACCTTAACTTACGGTACAAAATGTGCACCGTGGCTTGCCATGCGAACGCTCAAACAGCTGGCGTTAGACGATGGTCACAAGTTTCCGGGCGCGGCAAAAATATTGCAAAATGAATTCTATGTCGATGACTTAATAAGCGGCAACAATTCCCTGGAAGGCGCCATAGAATTACAAACTACATTAATCGAATTACTGAAAGGTGGAGGCTTTAATTTGAGAAAATGGTCAGCAAACTGCTCCGCATTACTAGAAAACCTAAATATTGAGCAAATTACGACTACTAATATTTTTGACTTCAAACAAGAAAATTCTACAAAAACGCTCGGGCTTGGCTGGAATCCTAACTCAGACACATTTCTATTTAATTGGGACTTGAAGAGTAACTCGAAAAAACAATTAACAAAAAGAACGTTACTATCTGAAATATCGCAACTCTATGACCCATTGGGGTGGCTTTCTCCAGTCACAGTTACGGCAAAAATTATATTTCAACAAGTGTGGAAACAGCAACTAGAATGGGATGAAGAACTACCAACTAAGATACAAAATGACTGGATAAACTTGAGAACAAACATACATTATCTAAAATCTATAAAAATAAAAAGATGGATTGGAAGTACTGCAAGATTCATTGATCTATGTGGTTTCTGCGATGCGAGCGAAAAGGCCTACTCATGTGTTGTTTACACGCGGGCCATTGATGAAAACGGAGAACGTGTACTAAACATTTTTGCTGCAAAAACTAGGGTTGCGCCTCTGACACAAAAAATTACTTTACCCCGGTTGGAACTGTGCGGCGCTTTACTGTTATCTCGCTTGATGGAAAAGGCGAAGAATGCCCTAAACGAACATAACATCACGGTGTGGGCCTGGAGCGACTCAAAGGTTGTGTTGGCATGGCTACAGGGAGACTCTAATAAATGGGAGAAATATGTTGGAAACAGAGTACAGAAGATAAAGCAGGTGATTCCGCCTCAGCAATGGTCGTACATCGAATCAAAAAACAACCCTGCAGACTGTGCAACGAGAGGAGTGGATCCGAAAAACCTGTTGAATTTCAACTTATGGTGGAATGGCCCAGCGATACTGAAAACTTTCACGGGACAAACTTCATCTGCCGAAGGAGGTACTATTAACTGCCTATTTTCAACCGACATCGAAAAGAATCTGCAAGTGACAACCCTACAGCAAAACAATTATAATGATAACTTAATTACTGACCTAGTTAACAAATGCAGTTCATTCACTCGAGTCAAACGCATCGTTGCATGGATTTTGCGATTCATCGCAGTAACTCGAGTGACAAAAACAGCTGTGAAAGCTGACGCTGCTCAGGGTATCACAATACCTGCTTACTTAACTACAAACGAACTGATTTCATCGAATAAATTAATTGTGCGTTTTATGCAAACAAAGGACTTCGAAACAGAATATAAAATACTAGCCAAAAAACAACTTCTAAACATTAAAAGCCCTATATACAAGCTGAATCCCTATCTGGATGAAGAAGGAATCATACGGGTGGGTGGCCGCTTGAATAAGACCAATCTACCCAGCGACATGAAAAATCCAGTAATTTTGCCACGAAACAGCAAATTAACTCAGCTAGTAATCGAAGAAGCTCACTCTGCCACCCTCCACGGCGGGCCGAGACTAACGTTGGCTTACCTTCGTCAGCGGTACTGGATAATCGGCGGCAACCGTGCTGTAAAGACGCAACTTCGCAGATGTGTACGCTGCCTACGATTTAAACCAGCAAATAACCAGCAAATCATGGCAGATTTACCACCACAACGAGCTATGCCCTCGCGTCCGTTTACGAATACGGGGGTGGATTACACCGGCTTTGTGAATGTCAAACTCAACAAAGGAAGAGGAGTAAGAACTTCAAAGGGGTATATTGCCATTTTCGTGTGCATGGCCACTAAGGCAGTGCATCTTGAGCTTGCATCAGACTTGAGCACTGAAACTTTTCTTGCCGCTTTCCAAAGAATGTGCGCCAGACGCGGAACACCCAAATACGTATACTCAGACTGTGGAACTAACTTCATTGGAGCTGCAAAGGTGTTGAAGAACGAATATAACTTATTTAAGATGGAATTGTCACCAGAATTTTTCGACGAGATCGGAAAATTAGAGGTTGAGTGGCATTTTAACTGCCCAGCGTGGCCGAGCGCTGGCGGGCTCTTCGAAGCGGCAGTACGCTCTATGAAACATCATTTACGTCGGGTTTTGGGAGAGCAAAAACTCACTTACGAAGAGTTTACGACCCTACTCGCCAAAATAGAAGCGTGTATGAACTCTAGGCCACTATGCCCACTCACAGAGGACCCCGAAGACTTTTACAGTTATCTGAGTCCGGGGCATTTTTTAACCGGAAGTCCTACGTTGACGTTGCCGCTGTCCAACTACGAAGACGAGACTAACTTAAACTTACGCCAAAGATGGCAGTTAACCGAACACATGCTGCATCGATTTTGGAGATTGTGGTCCAGCGACTACCTAACTCAACTTCAAGCGAGGAGCAAGTGGCAAAAACCAACAAAAAACATGGAAATAGGCGACATTGTCCTAGTGAAAGAAGATAACTTTCCACCCGGAAAATGGGCAATGGGGAAAGTGATAGATGTACATCCAGGAAAAGATGGCTATGTGAGGGTCACCACTGTCAAAACTAAAGCTGGCGTTATTAAACGGCCCATCGTAAAATTAGCTAAATTATTACCCACGGATGCTGGAAGAAATCCCGCAGAAGCAGCACCCGCGTGACACCTGCCCGAGAGCGGCGACGCCGGCGGCGGCGCAGCGCCCGCGACCGCAGCCTCGCAAGGAACAAGGCGACGGCATTTTTCGAATTTAACTAATGATTACTTTTCTTTTATCCCTAATGACGGGCAATGTTTAATTTTTACTTATACCTACCTATTTTGTTTTGTTTACTTACTTTCTTCAACTTTTATATTGTAACATAATTCAAACGACTCTCTCTCGCGCCTGCCTCATCTCGTTTTGGGTTGGAAATATGTACGGATACGTACATTTAGGTCAACTAACGACAGTGCACAACTAACTACCGTGCGAGACGGCTGCCGCGACAGCGAATCGTTACAACTTAACTTCACGTAAATAAAGTACCTATAACACTAACTGGTGTTTCGTACATTTTTTGGTCCTTCGAGCCGGATTGAACCAGCGACCTATGGATTAAGCACTGGGAGTTAGAATTTTTTGGTCCTTCGAACCGTATTCCAACAAGAGACCTATGAATGCACAGATCATTGAATGTCTCCGTTTCAGTATAAAATATCGATAGCGTGATTCAGGTGCTCCGCAGCGATATATCCAGTCGGTCGTATTACTTACAGTGGTATTAGTAAGGTGTCCAGCAAGCTGTTCAAGATACTGCAGCAGTCGTGACCTCGTCGTCCGGTCGTTGGACTCAAACATCTTTATGACACACGGCACGATTTGTTTCTGATACTCATCTTCTGTTAAGAACTTGCCTACCTAAAAATGATCACTAAGCATAAAATAGGAACAGTAATGAAAAACTGTGTGGTTGCTTTGGGCTGGTAAATCTAATTATGCATATCCATGGTGTGGTTTAGGCTGCGATTTTGATCGCGACTATGTATTTCCGGCTGATACGATTGCAACAGTGTTGCTAAAATGCGTACTTTTTGATGAAAATTTGATTTACAAAAACAAGTATTCCAGGTGAAAGCGGACTGCTGTGTCCAGCGCATCTTCTACACCCAGTTCCAGAGGCTACTAGGTAACAACTGGACGATTTTGACGAGGATTGTGTGGCTTGACCGTTAATAATTGGTGACGGAAACTATGTCCAATTAAAGTGAAAGATGAACGTAACTTTTTACTGCATATTAATACAAAATTACCAACTAGAAAATTAGATTCTGAGCATAATATAAATATATATATATATAACTAGCTGACCCGACAGCCGTTGTACTGTCCACATTTCAATTTAATAAATCCCATAAAAAAGGCCGTTTCAGTTTGCCCCAAATTTTACAATTTTTCGGGCATCTAATGCAGCGAAAATTGCGAACACTACTAAAAATACAGTTATATCCGTCAAGCCGTCCTCATGCTGATTATTCTGATCATGATCTTTAAATTTTAAATTTTTAAATTATTTTTCTTAATTTATCAAATATTTTAATAGTTATTCTGCTATTATGGGCGGATACAAATCCAACAAATCAAATATCATGAAAATCGGTCCAGCAGTTCTCGAGTTATAAATGTTTGTACAAACCCGACTTTGTTTTATATATATAGATAGAAGAAAAGATATGAGATTGAGAAATGTTTTTTGAAATACTCGTGGTACTTTATTTTT
>DWHJ01000011.1:0-10273 GCA_018247615.1 Dalla cyprius quinka
GGAACGTGTACTATTTTTATAAACTGCATGGTACAAATACATTTACAGGGCAATTTTGATGTTATATTTTTAATCTTAACTTGTCTTTATTTAATTTTAAACACGCAAAAATAACCGACACTTAATAATAAATTATAAGTAAGTCTATACAAAGCGTAACTAGTACTTACGGTTCATTTGAATATAATTCGCATACTTACTCATATTTTAAAAGTGTTTGTTGGTTTCTCCTTCTTGTTAGCCGTAACAGAGACATGGTTCTATGTGTTTTATAGACTGAAGATTGACGTAAGTACTTTTATATTCGAAAAGTTGAACAGTTACTGAGGCGAAAATTTGAAATTATTTGCCGGGAAAGCCGCGGGCAAAGCTAAGATTATAAGGTATCTTGGATTATTGTGTATATAAAATATAATAACAAGTTTAAAAATATACATATTTTTTTTAAATACCCTTTATGAAAAGTAACTTGTTTTATAAGTTGTGTACAAAAACATCAATAATTTTCAGCTTCGGAGTAAGCCCACTTTAGAGGAAGAAAAAGAAAAAGTGACAGATATTCCAGAAAAAGGAACAGAAACTACTTTATCGCCCGAAATACCCGAAGGCAAGTCTCCTGAATATCGACCGCGAGGTACGTATACTCCTCGCAATAGGAAGGCAACCTTTTCTACTACGTCTGCCAACCCTTCATCAGTGAATACCGAGAAACCGTACAAATTCAGTAGAAAATATAACAAAGTCACAACTACAGTAGCGCCGAGATCGGAAAACAGTTTGAAAAGCAAAAGAGCAGAGGCTAGTAACTCACCGAAGAAGCCTTTAACTAGATCTACTTATTTTTCACGAAAAACTACAACAACTTCAAATTTATCAACTCAAGCTTCAGCATCCACAAACAATGAAAACATTCAAAATATTTCAACAGTTACGCCCAAAAATAGAGGAATTCTGCCACGTACCGCATACTATTCCCGATTGCGTAACAAAGTGAATAAAAAAGAAATATCTACAACAGCTGAACCTCCAAAGGATGTAAATGTTGAAGTACTATTCGCAGAAAAGAAAGCTGAGAATACAGCAGAAATGCCAGTTATACTTACCATGCTAAATGGTGTCTCAAAAGATGCTAATTTACAAGGAGACAACAAAGACAAAGATCCATTTATAATTACGGTTAATAGTAAAGAATCTCAAGAAAATAGCAAATATAATGAAGTGCTGGATAAAGTTGAAGAAACCGAAAATAGATCGATTATCAACATTATATCGACTACTCAAAAATATCATGCGCACTATAACGATAATAAGGCTGAAGCTATTTACGATCCAAAGGTTGCCACTGGAGCTACACCATCCATAAGAAATATACAAACAAGAAAATATGGACGAAAATACAGTAAAGGAAAGGATTCAGATGATACGACCATTTCCACTACACCAAAGTCTCGTGAGAAAAGTTTAAGAAAATACAGCGACACCTTTTCAAAAACAACGGAGCCGTCAACAAACATTGTAAGTAAAAAAAACTTGTGATATTATCGCGTGAGAATTTATTCAGTAATGTATATTGATTACTTTGGCGATACATTTTACAGATAACACTCGAGTCCGAAAAACCCAAAAACAGATTTAGTTCCAAATATCGAGCTTCCTACCTCGATAAACCGTTTTATAAACCCACTGTCCCGACAGTCACACCATCTACTGTAAGTTACATTAACATTACATTTTCTATAACGTAAGCTACTAAATTACAAGTAACATAATGAGCATTTCTAAATTTATTTCAATGAACACACCTACTTTTCGGTATTCTATACAACAAAAATTTTTTTAGGAATGAAGTTTTTCGACAAAGCCCCTTTATGAAATTGGCATTAAACATTTAATTAACGTTATTTCAATCATCAGTCATTCATCGCACTTAATTTCATTGTCACTGTTTAAAGTTGTCATTAATAATTAATTGTGTAACTTTAT
Organism: Dalla cyprius quinka; assembly: GCA_018247615.1. Lineage (NCBI taxonomy): Eukaryota > Metazoa > Arthropoda > Insecta > Lepidoptera > Hesperiidae > Dalla > Dalla cyprius. Next base: position 1,984 of record DWHJ01000011.1, read on the forward strand.
TAGTTACGTAATATTTAATATATAATAATCAATAAGTCGGTTAATAATAAGATGGTTTTATTCGATGGGGCAATTTTCTTATATTTATATTAATTTATTAATGGCAACAAGCTTACATCATTTTGTGTTTAAAAATTTCATCAAAATTGCATACATAAAGAATTTTCGTGAATCACTTTCATGGAAGTTATAAGTACTTGTTTGTTGTAGTACTTATTACTTACTTGACCACGTTTAAGTTAATGACATTATTATGATGTATTATAATAATGACGAGTTTTTTATTGCTAAAGGCTTGGCTGAAGTTCTTCGTGACTGATCAGCAGTTGACAAAATCTGTTGAAGAGCCTAAGTGGTTCGAAGGCGAGGAGTCTTACGATGTAACAACACAACAAATGTCAAGACAGAACATCACTATGCCAACAATCACTCACGAATCATCCATAGAACTGGTTAATGGCATCATTTAGACCTAACATAGTTGTATTGCATCCATTACGTCTCATTTTATTCACCCATCTATTGTATAAAATAAAATATTTTAATGTAGAGTTCTAAAGAGACACATAGTCATCTAAATTAATTGCATTTAAAATGTTTTTTTAAGGTCATATCAACTTTAAAATTTTTGATAACATTTTTAGTCTCTTTAAAACATATTTTATTAAACGATAGTTTTTGCGTTAAGAAATTAATGACTGCTGCAAAAATATGTTAATACACTAAATATTCTTAACGCATAAGCTTAACAAACTAATATACAAATGTAGCATAGCATAACACTAACTATTCTTAAGAGACATTAAAATTGTATACATATAAAATCTTGTTTTAATATACATACTTATATAGTTTCTATTTTCTGTAACATTCTGAACTTATACTAATGTCTGTATTTTCTCCTGTCAACATAATTCCAAGAGTAATAAAGAGGCTTTGGTCTATGCACGAGTTCTAATTATACCTATGAGCTATGTGGGTTTTTCCTATCGATATTCACTTTTGTTCACATATTTACACCATTACTATTTTCCTGTTTTATGGGTGAGACTACTTCTTATTTCAGGTAGAGGGAGAAGAAATTCAATTAGGGCCTGACATGAATGCTATTTCGTTCACACAGTCAGGAAGTGCACTGTCTTCTGCAGACTTAAGACTTTCTGAGAGTCTGGTGAAACCGTTACAAGTTATGAACGTTGAGGCTTCCAATCATTCGCCCTCAGTTACAGTATCAATTTTTGATGCTTTAGCTGACATTCTTACATCTACACCCAGACCTCGAATTTCTACAACAACAGAAGTAATGCCAACACAAAATACTAATAACGATGTAAAGCAAACACTCAACGGCGTGAGTAACACTATAAATGTAAATAATGTCGATGGCTTAAAAAGTCGAGACATGTTATCGACGATTAGTATAAACACGAATACTAAATCTGTACAAACCACTGATAAGACTACACCAAATGTGTTTAACAGTATGTCGGTTGGGGAAAATGTTACACCGTCGCTAAAAGTTGAAGAAGGCAAAACGACTTTTGTGAATATTCCAATATCCACTTTCCCTCCTACGACTCCTACAACTCCTTTATCCGCAAGAAGACCTTTCGCAATAAAAGTGCTGTATTCAGACACCGAATCGCCAACAGACAAAATATCGACTGCATCTGTACTTCTGCCTACTCAGCTATCGACTGACAGCCCCTTAACGGTATATAACACAGTGTCTGATCTTTTATTGTCTAATAATAATTTAGTATCATCTGAACTAACTAGCATGTTGTCGAGTAACATAAAGAATATTATTCAGAACATGGACGAGGATAGTAGATCTAGAATTTCTAAAGATATGGCAAAGTTATTAAGGTCACTAATACCTAGAGCTTTGGACAAACTTTCGACAGATATTGACGTTGCAGATTCTATTCCTAATACTACGCCTTACAGTTTGGAAGACATTAATGATACTGCTAATATTGAAATAAATAATAGCTCTGATGATCTTGACAGTATAAATCTCCTCCAAAGTGTAAAAAGTATAAACGTTGTAAATACTACTGAGAGAAATTCTGACACGCCAGTTGTAATAGAAGCGCCAAACGACAACACGCAAGCTGTAAATAGCCGTAACTTAGGTAGCACGATGCCTTTGTCTGACAGTCAGACTACGACAGCTGATATCACGTTAACGACTGAATCTCTGACACAAAGACCCATTTTTATGACCACAAATACTATTTCTGATTTAAGTGATCCAGCTGCGTCGTCAAGATCCTCAGACTCAGACTCTTTAAATGTGTCAATATTGTCAAACAACGTGCCAGTTACCCCCACTGTCACTACTAATAAATTTGCACCTGTACCATTTCTCACCAATTTCCAATCAGAAGATTTTACTTCAAATAATAACCAAAATGTCAATTTACAAGATAGCCAATCCCTCTCCACTTCTTTATCGACTCCGTCTTCCGAACAATTACAAAATATAGATGATATACAAGATCCGAATCAGCTTTCATCTGTACAGCTTTGGATATTATCAAAAAAGGCACGGGTTCTGGAAATGATAGAAGAACTTATACGACAACACAATACTGAAATAGCAAACGGCCCGATTAATGAAGTAATAAACCAACCAAATATACAGTTTTCTAGCCGTTTGACTGAAATTATGAATACAATGAATTTGACAACAGAATCGCCTGACTTGAGAAGTACGACTGAATCGACTTTAACTACGACCTCCTTTACCTTTCCCTCCTCTGTGTTAAGTACAACGCCACTTACTTTAAATGAACGCATGGCAAATGAAAACATGCAAACGACAACAAGTGGTGATATATTTATGTCACCTACCACGCAAAATCCTTCAGACATAGCTTTGTCTACTACTTTAAGTGATACCGATAAATCGGCTTTGCAAGCTACAAGCGAAATAGCTTTCGCTTTTCTTAGTACCACTCCCGTGTCTACCATGGAACCAATAACAATTGGAACTCGAGACCTATCTGAGACAACTGTTTTAAATAAAGACGAAGAACAAGCCAGTACGCCCAAGAATACAGAAACCACCACGATGGAAACCAACACATCAGATAATATTGAAACTACAACAACATCAATAGATACAGATTCAAACACAGAAACAAGTGTTACAACTGAAAATGCTTTAGAAACCACAACTCAAGCAGGTACCGATACTACTACAGTTACACTAATAAATGAAACAAGGTCAAACGATGTAATAACAGTTAATACTCGACTCAACGTCGCTACACCATCCGAAATTCCGAAAAAAGATTATGTCATTTTCGGAATTCTGCCTAACAATACAGTGGTACGTAAAGACCCTAACGATAATGTACTGGAATCATTAACCGAAGCAAGCCCGTATATCATTTATGGCGTACTACCAAATAACACAGTAATACGAAAGTTCCCAAACGGAACAAGAGTGCCACGAATCATGCAAAAAATTGACGTACTACCAATCAGTCCATGGAGTCTAAGAAATCCATACAGCCCCATCCATAACATTCCAGCCATTGTCAGACCGCGGTCTAACCCCATCCGAGTATCCACTAATACTGTGACATCCACAGACACCACAAATAACGGAACGGAAAATCAATTAACCTCCGACATTGTAAATAACCTGCAAACGATGGTATTGACTTTAAGTTGTTTAGCTTAAAAGCTATGCTTGGGGCTTAATTTTCTCTCAGCATAGTTTAGAACGCGAAGATGTGCACATCAGGGTCGGTGTGGGCGGGTCTTGGTAAGCTCTGCATGCTAGCACTAATAACACTGGGTTTTTAACATTGCAAGTCATAACTTTTTATTTCGTAATTGCAGATATCCTCATCGGCACTTAATATAAAAGATAGCAGTTCATTGGGTATATCTACTACCACATATAGGCCGCCTGCTGAAAAAAGCACTGCCTCGCATGTTTTGAGTTTACGCACAACTACAATGCTACCTTCTGTTGATGAGATTTTGCTTAATAGTATATCTTCAGCTACTAAAGAGGAGATGGTCATATCTTCAATGACAAGTTCTACTCGCGAACCAAGAATATTAACACTGGATATCGATCCGGAGGTATAATCATTATTTTCGTCGTAATATTCATAACTGAGATTGATATTAATAATTCTAATGAATCTAAAATACTTTACTAACTTTTTTAATTTGTAGAAGGTCTTTTCCTATATTTTTTAATTTTATATACAAAAATCATGCATGGATATAAAACTTTACATTAAAACAACTTTGTCTAAGGTAAGTGGTGAAGGCTCAGTTTGAAATAAAACTTTGAAAATTTGTATTTTTTGAGTCTAATTGCTTTAACCGGCACTTAATATTTTGTAAATATTTAGATGTGTTTTGAAAACATTACAGACGAAACAAATACGAACGGAAAAACCCAGTGATGGAAATGGAAATACTGTTTTCAAATTCATACCAATCGACGAAGTAACAGTTACATCGCAAGAGTCAAATGTATTAAAGTTAGCTTCCACTAAAACTCCTAAATCTAGTACAACGAACGAAGCTCAGACTACAGTTACAGAAAGCAATACGCAAACACCTCAAATTCAAAGCAGAAATGAAAACTTTAACGATCCAACTTCAACCACGCAAGCAAATTCGGCTACACCATTTGAAGCAAATACAGAAAGTTTTAATACACAACCTCCGATTCCTATGCTAATGAACGACCCTGGTTCAGCCACAGAGTCAGTAACAGTTACAACCGAAAGTATTACTTTACCAACTACTACGAGAACTACAACTATTGCATCTACAACTGAAGCAACTACAACTCAAGTCCCAATTACAGCGTTTCCAATAACAACTACGTCGGCTCCAACGACAAATACAATGGCGCCTACCACAACTCCAGTTGTAACAACTATAATTCCTACTACAACTACAACAGTAGCTCCTACAACAACTACTGCACAATTAACTCCAGCATTTATATCTACCACTCCTACCGCGCCAACTACAACAGAATTACAAACAACAGCATTTTTGACTACCACGTTTGTTCCTACTACAACAAATGTGAACAATAATTATCAAAATGATGCAGAGTTACTTCAATCTTTGTTGCAAGATGTTGGCCGTAGCCCTAAAAACTTAAAACTACAGAATAATGGTAATCAAGTCGGTCAACTAGGCGATGATATGAAACTACTACAAGCACTTTTGTCGACTACGGGTCAAAGATCTAACGGAATTAAAGTTCAAAACTCTGGGATACAAACACAAACCACTACACTCAGGTCGATTGAGGACGATATACGGCAGTTTGAGGAGGATACAAAACTATTAAAAGCTTTACTGCAAGCTACCGGCCGTGATCCAGCTGAGCTGAATTTACCATCAATAGACAGTATTAGAGCTGCTGCCACAGCAACAACATCTAGACCGACAACAGAAACTACAACTACAATATTGAGGCCTACCACAACTACTACTAGTACTCCTACAACAGCTTCAATCAATGACGATATAAGAAAATTACAAGAAGATACTAAACTTTTACAATCATTACTACAAGCAACGGGTCAAAATCCTCAAAGTCTAAATCTGCCAGTTATTTCAGGCATCACTTCTAACGTGAGAATATCGTCAAATCCATTATCTACGTCAGTTGAATCGAATCCTACATCTCCTGTCAATATTCGGCCCGTTTACACAACTCAGACGTCACCAATATTTGCAACTTCAACGCCTAGAGCTGTTACCATGTCAACTACGTTTCAGCCGCAGCCTATTAGCACCGTTACTGAAGATATTGGAATATCTACTACCTTCCCGCCGATAAATCCGAGGTTAATAAGCACAACTCCAAGAATAACATCAACGCAAAATACACGGCGTACTGTGGTGCCTAGATTTACTACTGAAATACCCAGTACGTCTACATTTTCAGTTGAAGAGGATTTGGCTTTCCTACAAAACTTGGTAAGCACTAAATTGAAGATTATCGACTTGCTTTAGTACCCTACCTTGCTATTCTAGTGCGGGTGATAGAGTAAATTCTAATTAATATTATGGCAACTTTTTATTGTAAATATCCAGTAAAAATGTTTATTTAAATATTTCAGAAAACTGTGCTGAATACAAATACCAACAATGGCGACCCTGAAGCAGCACTGGCTAATCGGATTATAGTTCTAGCTGTTGAGAAAAGTTTGAACGAGATACAAAGCGGGACTGGGACCGTAAGTTCAACGACAGCTCAGCCGACAACTACAACTACGCGCCCTACAACTACGCGTCCTACAACCACCCGTGAAACAACTACACTTTTCACAAACAGCAATCCATCTATAGAAGACGATTTAAAACAATTTGAGGAAGATACCAAACTCTTGCAGGCACTTTTAAAGGCAACCGGCCAAGACCCATCCAAATTTAATATCCCAACACTCCCAACAACTAATGTGAGTCCCAACAATGAACCTCCCGCTATCAATGAAGACTTGAAGCTATTATCAAATCTGCTTGCTAAACCATCTCCCCTAAATGAACCTTTCGATTCTTTAACGCAGAAACCTAGTACCGGTCCCAGTGTTGATAGGCAAACGGCAAGCACGATAGGAACACCGACAACAGTAAAGCCTTTTGGAGCTAAAATTGCTGTAAAAGACGATTTAAGAAATGTTCAAGACGATGCTAATTTGTTGCAAACTCTTAAACAACTGCAAGATGCACAGGACATCACAACGCAAAAAAATAAACTCACTCTTACAGGTATGCTATGTTTATTTTTTGCGATTGTTTCATCAAATTTAATTGTTTTTGTTTACTACTGTCATAATGTACTAAAATAGTACATTTTGTCTTAAGTCAATAAATTACAATCATGTATGTTTTTATTGTTTTCAGGCCAATCATCTGACGAGGCGCTTCAAAAGTTGATCCAGCAAGCAAACCCAACTGGAATGGTTTCTGAAGCGACGAAGTCATCCATATCCCTGAGCACGGAGTATGGCAACAGCAACGATGCACTTCTAGCGGCGTTGCTGAAGGAGCAAGGTTTCGGTCCAACCACGGCAAGTTCATTGGATGAGCAACTTCGGCTGTCTGTAAGTTCCAATTCTTCTTTTTTACCCCTAAAATAAATTCATTAGTTAAACATTCGGGAGGTAAACGTAACAAGCACATTTCATAACGCAGACTTAACTTTGAGTTTTCGCTTAGCATCCACTTTTACCTTTTTTCATAATTCTCTATTTACATTCATGTCATTTTTTAACTCATAATTTCTTTCTATAACTATGTTGGCAATTACAATGTTATTTTCATTTTCACTATCTTCATCTGTACACTATTTTAGACATAACTAACTATAACCTCCTAGGCATTACTCAACCAAGTGGTAGTGACGCCAAAGGCGAGACGGACAACGACGCCACCTCCGCCCCCTCCGGCGCCGCGAAGGCCTATTCTAGACGGCCTGGCGTGGCTGTGGCAGCAGTGGAGGGACACGGCTCCAGGCTCAGGGCCACCTAGACCTAACAGAGGGCCTCCATCATCTGACAGAGGGCCTCCATCGTCGGCCAGGCCTTCTGCATCGCCATCGCCCACGACGAGCTCCAGGGTCAACTGGTTTGGCTCTGGCCCGTTCGTCGGCAACGCTGACGAGCGGCCGGACTCAAACAGAGTGGGTTTCAAATCACTTTTGCTTAAATTGTGTGAATGGGGTTGATATTCTGGTGACGGATTCGAGGTTTAGATTAAATGGATCAGATCTATTTATTAAATCAATAAAAGTGCTTGTTGGACGTTTGGTAGTCAAAAGTGTTTTCGAAGCGATCCAATTTAATCTAAGTCTAATACATTAAATTTAATTGTACATTATGTGAAGAATAGGGGTTGTAAATAAAATTTCGTTGACTTAATAGTAACTAATGAAACCTCACAACCTGAACATTACATCCTTGGCTAATCTGAAAAGTGAAATTTGTACAAAATATTAAAAAACCCAAAAAATATATTAAAAGATTATATTGTATATACTTATTTCATTTTTTACTCTTCGTGAGGGGTTGGTCAGAGGTTCCCGAGTTGCTGTGTGATTATCCTAGGTTCCTTTGATTTAGTCTAATATTTTTTGATTTTAGAATAATCATTGTTTTCTTTTAAGAATTTATTTATTTTAAAATTGGCTTCAGTGGCTTGTACATAAATATACCTATTTTATGCCGTATCGTTGCGTTTTATCAATAAAAAATCGTCTTAGTATTTGCGTTATTTTTGTTAACAC
>DWHJ01000012.1:0-10269 GCA_018247615.1 Dalla cyprius quinka
AAAAAAAAAAAAAAAAAAAAAAAAAATACAGTCGACTTGATAACCTCCTCCTTTTTTTGAAGTCGGTTAAAAAGAAATGATCATGATTGAATGTGGACTGTTTGAATAAGTCGGTTAAAATCAAGTTCTGGTAAAACAAAAGCAATGGGTGCGTGTAGTTATGTACGCGCGTGAGAAGTTATACTTCTTTTGCATCATAAAAAAATAGTTTGTTCACTAATATTTACGAATCAGAAATAATATTAATCAAAATATTCAGTTTAAATCACTACTGAATATAATTTATTAGCACATACCTATACATACAATAATTCGCACTTGTATGAAACTAAAACACGTGTCGTGAATGTAGAAACTAGAAACATGTGGATAAATGTTATAAACTAGATGAAACCCCGGCTTCGCTCGGGTAAAATATAAAATAAAACTAAACAAATACCTACGGTTTATCATTCACTTTACATAGTGACTTATTATAACTTTTTCATAAACGTTGTGATTATCCGATGTGATATATATAACGTGATTATAACGATGTGATAAACGTTATTAGAAATTATACTAATTTTGCCTACCAATAAAATTATTATTATGTTTCTATAGACGTCCAAAGTCCTTTATGAGAGTGACATCAATCTCGTTCCACCTATACCCGCTAGATGGCGTTGTTAACAAAACATCTTAGATCTATTGAACGCATTTTATTTAACATTTTGTTATAGTAGTACTAACATAAACAACTAGATGGCGCTGTACACCTATTACTTCTTAAAATTTCACTAATCATTTTTCCATAACGCGCCTAAGTACAACTTCAAAAAAGGTTAGTATATAGTTAGTAGACGCTAAATACGCCGTTAAAATGATCGTTAATACCCACGGAATGTAATTGGACTGCTCTCCACCAATGAATAGCGTCCGCCCTTTGTATTGTTTTCCCGCCATTTCTTTTGGAAACCTTGCAATTTCATTAAACTGGTCCTTGAGTGCATCTACGTTGCACACCCACCCGATGGTCTTGTCGGGCTTGACGCCGACGTTCATTACGATGAACCCCATGGTCCCCGGGTCCGCCACCTCCGACGCCGCCAGTCTATCCTTGGCAAGAGCTCTCGCTTTACTTAAATCTTCATATCCATCGAAGTTAATGGAACTCATGACATCTAGAAGTCTCGGGAAGAAATCATTGACGATTCCCGGAGTGGACACCGGCGACACGTCGACTACAATTAAAGTTGCCACTTTGGCAGGCTGCAAAATATTAATTTACCAGTTAGAATCGTATATGTTGTAGTGGCGCACTAAAGAACAATAATCGTATTCTGCATAGGCTACACGTAGCGTGAAGGTGGACTACCTCGGTGAGGGCGAGCACCATCGCCGTGCGGCCGCCCATGCTGTGGCCGAGCAGCGCGGCGGCGGGCGCGGGCAGCGCGCGCAGCAGGCGCGCCACGTCGCCCGCCAGCGCGGCGTACGAGTGCGCGCGCGCGTGCGCGCTGGCGCCGTGGTTGCGCGCGTCCACGGCCACCACCGCCCGCCGCGAGCGCGCGTGGATCATCTTGCACATGCTCTCCCAGTTGCGCTTGGAGCCCAGCAGCCCGTGCAGCACGACGACGGGAGCGCCGCTCGAAGACAACTCGCCGTGTATTTTATACGACAAGTCGACGGCGGATCTCTTTGAAATGTATACCACTGCACACTTTACAAAATATTTATTGGGTATCATTTCAATATTCCAAAGGAAAATTTATTCGTGAAATAACTGCAATAATTATGGAAATTTATGGCATCAGCTAGTTACATCAAAGTTTGAAGCTAATTATGAAACTACAAACTGACGTCAGTCCAAAGACAGATAATCAAACGAGAGACCTTTATAGAAAATGTTATTCCTCCATGAGAAAATTAGACTGAAGAATGAAGGAAGAATGACTGAATCACAAAATATTTTCCCGAAGTTTATTGATTGTCTACGCTTTATACACCGGGGAGGAATTTATTTCGAAACGCGGTAATTTAATGATTTTATTTTTTATCATAAGAATAGCAAACCTCTGAATAATAAATAAAGCACGCAAACAAAATATCTGTACACGAACAAATAAACATATAAATAAAGAATATAATATATAAAGAGCCGTGCGAACTGTTAATTGGTTAGTTACCTACTAGTAAAGTTACTAATTCTCATGGCTCAGCGGCTCAAATTGTGTCTTGGCCTTCGACACAAGAAGACGCTTTTTATTAGTCCTTTTAGTAATAGGTAAGATTTAGTATTTGATATTAACATAACTTTGGGCGTCATATCTATTAGTGTTCACCCGCCATATGGCAGGATTATGCTTTCATTTGTGATGTGTTGCGAGGTATAGTTGATAAAGCCAAAACTAGATGGCGTGCAACCTATTTCTGAATCACGCTATCAACTGTACCTCGTAGCTTCTATAAGTAAAGGAGGATATGTACAAGATTTGAGATCTGTCAAGAGATAAAACGTGTTTGAGTTTTAAATATAACCTCGCATTAGTTCCGGAGTTTTTTTTGAGCAAGAGACCACCCCCACCAGTGTTCCTGGGGTCGCCATTGGTCCTTCGCGCCGGAGACGGCTATACGTGGAAATTACAGGAGTGCTGAAGACCCCCAAGAGTGAGTTCCCAGGAGTCCCCCAAGATCTCCAGGAGGTACCAGGACCCCCAGGAGTGAAGAGGACCACCCGCAGGTGTGAGGAGCACTAGGATCCCGAGGAGGGCTCAGGACTCATCCCAAACGAGGAACGGAAGCATCGAAGTCAGTCAGTCAGTGAGTTATATATGGAAGTGTGCAGCAGTGAGTGAGTACTTTTAACATTTTATCGTGAAAAATTAACTTCGTGTACGCGCAGTGGTGGTAGCAGTGTTATTGTTGTTTACTTTTGTTGACTTTTATTGTGTTCTACAACTTGTGTGTGTAAATTGTATAATTTGTGTAAATTTAACTTGTAATAATTTAACTTCTTCATTGTTTGGAACTTACATTAATTTTAAATTTAACTTTAAAAATGTCTTTAAATAAATTTCTTAAAGTTCAAAGGGAAATTAGTGACAGACTGTCCAAGGCAAAAATTAATCATAAAAAATCGCCTAAAGACAGACTGACAGAAGGGCACTTAACAACAAGGTTAGAAAACGTAGATCAGTTATTTGCAAAATTTAATAATAACCATGATAAATTAATAGAGGAATGGGGTAATGATAAGGAATTCGGGGAGTCGTCATACGTAAAAGACGATTTATATGAGACTACGGAAGAATTATACATCGACTTAAAGGGAGATATCAAGTCGATGTTAAGTGAAATAACAAGCACCGTGTCTCATACCGAGGAGAGAGAAAACGGGTATTGCAGTGCAAAGTTGCCCAAAATTACCATTCCAAATTTTTCAGGGCAGTACACGGAATGGCCTTCATTCCGTGACTTGTTTATTTCGGTTGTACACAATAATAAAAGGTTAGACAACATACAAAAGCTTCATTACTTGAAAAGTTGTTTGAGTGGCGAGGCGGAGCAGTCCCTTCGTCAGATTCCCATAACCGACGCCAACTATGCAAGGTGTTGGGCGCAGTTGGAGTCGAGATATAACAACAAAAAATATTTGTGTCATTGTATTTTGCGAAGACTTTTAAGTCAACGAAACATGGGAAACGTGGAATCAGCCAGTGCATTAAAAGAGCTTATTGATACCACGATGGACTGTTTGGGTGCGTTGCAAAACCTCGGAATTAATGTTGATTCTTGGGATATATTAATTGTTCATATACTTACGTTAAAGTTAGATCCGGAAAGTAAGAGACATTGGGAACTTAATGTCAGTAGCACGAACGATTCCGACGCTTTGCCCACACTGGAGCAGTTTAGAGAATTTATTGTAAATCGTTATCGAGGCTTAGAATTTATAGAAACGAAACCTAACAACAAAAGTGTAAATTTTAATGTTAATAAACCTACTCATTCTAATAAAACTAATGTAAACAATAGGGTGTTACATGCGACAGCGATTGTCTGCTGTCCATTTTGTAATAGCAATCATCAATTAAATAAATGTACTCACTTTACTAATGAAGATGTGGCTGCTCGACGTGAATTCGTTCAGAACGGGAAATTGTGTTATAATTGTCTGGGTCATAATCACTCTGTGAAATTTTGTAGAACAAAAACTTTATGCCGATTTTGCAATCGTAAGCATCACGATCTCTTGCACCCCACGGGTGAAAGGGGTTTTAGCAATGGTCGCGATGTAGGGCAGTCGAACGACCGGCGTTCGACTGATCAGATGGTTGTAGCCAGTGGATCTCAGAATCAAGGCGATGTTGTCACTTGTTTTTCGAAGGGTGAATCTAACAATCAAGTACTGTTAGCAACAGCTCTGGTGAAAGCTGTTTCGAAAAATGGGCATGGGTATACGTTGAGAGTGTTCTTGGATCAAGGCTCTCAGGCATCGTTTGTTACTGAGGCTACGGTACAAAATTTGGGCTTGAAGAAGAAATCGGTAAAAGGTATTATATCTGGAATTGGTGGGAGTATTAATCTGGAATCAAATGCGATGGTTGAGATCAAGATTCGATCCAGGGTTGATCCAGCGGTTGAGTTGCTAGTTAAGGCTTACGTTCTTAAATCTATAACGTCTTTCTTACCTGCAAGGAAAACCATGGTGCTGGACTGGGTGGAAATCAATGATATGGAATTGGCAGATCCAAAGTATCACACACCTAACAAAATAGATATGCTGTTAGGGGCGGATGTGTATTCTAAAATATTACAGGACGGGATTAAAAAGGGTCCAAGTGGTGTAACGATAGCGCAACGTACCACTTTGGGTTGGGTCCTTTCGGGAACTGTTGACGCGGAAAAACCGGTTGGAACAAACATAGCGGTTTTGCATGTGTACGAACGCGAGGATGAGATTCTTAAAAAATTTTGGGAAATAGAATCGGAACAGTATACAAATAAAACAAAAAAACTTACCGATGAGGAGATCCAGTGTGAAGAGACGTTCTCGGCTACGACAACTCGGGATGAAACGGGACGTTATATTGTTAACTTACCTTTTCGAAGTGAAGATCCTGGTTGCAAATATGGGAACTTTAGAGATGTAGCTGTGAAGAGATTTCATGCACTGGAAAGCAGATTGGATAAAAATCAGCAATTCAAACAGCAATATGCAGACGTAATCAACGAATACAGCAAGCTTGGTCATATGAGATTACTACCTGCAGCTGAAAAGAAGAATCCTCAAGCAGTTTACTTACCTCATCACGCTGTCGTCAGGCACGATAAAGACACGTCCAAGGTCCGTGTTGTGTTCGATGCATCCTGCAAGGGAAAAAATGGTAAATCATTAAACGACGATCTGATGGTTGGTCCTACGTTGCAGCCGGAACTGCGACACCTACTTATGCGGTGGAGAAAGCATCCCATTTGTATCATATCGGACGTTGTTAAAATGTACAGACAGGTGCGGGTTGTAGACAAGCATACACAGTTTCAGCGAATACTGTGGAGAGAAAACCGAGACGTGGAAATCAGGGATTATGAATTACTTACCGTCACATTCGGGACAGCTTCGGCGCCCTTTCTGGCAGTTAGATGCATGCAACAGTTAGCAGTTGACGAAGGTAGAGAATATCCTCTCGCAGCTGAAAGACTAATGAATGATTACTATGTAGATGACTTAATGACAGGATGTGAAACGGTAGAAGAAGGATTGGAAATCCATAATCAAATGATTAAACTATTATCTAAGGGAGGATTCGAGCTACAAAAATGGTCGAGCAATAGTGACGAATTGCTAGAGAAAATGAAAGCGGAAGAGGAAGAGGAAAAGGAAAGGTCAGGCATGAAAATAAAAAACGATGAAATACTAAAAACTCTAGGACTTACCTGGAATCGCAGCGATGACTCCTTCCAATACTCGGTGAAACTGCAGCCGCTCCAGGAACCTGTAACAAAAAGAAAATTAATATCCGACATTGCGCGATTATTTGACCCGTTGGGGTGGGTTGCACCTGTAGTGATATTAGCAAAGATGAACATTCAAAGGCTGTGGATAAGCGGTATAGGTTGGGACGATGTGATTCCACAAGAAATTTACGACGATTGGTGTACTTACCGTCGAGAATTAGTGCATCTCAAGGATATGGTCGTACCTCGTTGGATGGGCGTAAGAAGTGGCGAGAAGCAGGTCGATCTACACGGCTTTTGTGATGCATCAAAAATGGCATATGCAGCGGTAATATACGTCCGGGTGGTTGATGCAGAAGGAAAAATACACGTCACTTTGGTTACGGCAAGAACGAAAGTGGCCCCGATTAAAACAGTATCAATTCCACGCTTGGAATTGTGTGGAGCAGTTTTATTGAGCAAACTGCTTCAAGAGGTTTCTGCGGTGTTACAAATACCGAAACCGAATATATACGCATGGACCGATTCGGAGATAGTGTTGGCATGGCTCAACAGTCATCCGTGCCGGTGGAAAACTTTCATCGCGAATCGAGTTTCTGAAATTTTATGTACAACTGAACCTCAGCAATGGCATCACGTGTCGTCCAAACAAAACCCAGCGGACTTGGCATCTCGTGGAATGCTCCCAGCAGAACTTCGGGAGGCAAAGATATGGTTAAACGGACCAAACTTCTTGCATGAACCCGACATAACATTATGCAAGCCAAGGTTGAAAGATACGACTCTGGAACAAGTAAAGGCACATAATGTCATCAAGGTTGATGATGATTTTATTTGGAGCAAGTATTCTAAATTGAATAAACTTGTTAGAGTAGTTGCCTTTTGTAGACGAACGTTGCAGTGGAAGAAACCTAAATCTGAAAGGAAATTTAATAAATATTTAAGTGCGGAAGAATTAAAATTGGCATCTGAAACATGCATAAGGGAATGTCAACGACGTCATTTTGAGAAAGAATTGATGGATTTAAAAGGGAACGTAACTTTGTCTAAGAAAAGCGCATTACGAACATTGACTCCCTTCATTGATGGCGCGAATATATTGAGGGTGGGCGGCAGGTTAGAAAAATCGAGTCTTGAAGTGGACCATAAGCACCCGATAATTCTTCCCCGGAAAGACGCCCTTACCGACTTGATAGTGGCGGACGCTCACGTTAGAACGCTTCACGGTGGCTCCCAGCTAATGATAAATTATCTTGCGACGAAATATTACATCTTGGGAGTCAAGGCGTTAGTCAAGTCAGTTGTGCACAAGTGCGTAACGTGCCTGCGGTATACTGCCTCCAAACAACATCAGCTCATGGGGCAGTTGCCAACTGTTCGAGTGACTCCAAGCAAGCCATTTATAAATGCGGGGGTAGACTATGCTGGCCCCATAAGTCTTAGGACTTCGAAGGGACGAGGTCATCATGCATACAAGGGGTACATTTGTTTGTTTGTTTGCATGGCGACACGAGCAATTCACCTTGAAGTAGTCAGTGACCTAACTACTCAAGGATTTTTGGCTGCATTTAAGAGATTTGTGGCTCGGCGAGGACACTGCAGTGATATATGGAGCGATAATGGAACTAATTTCCAGGGGGCCTCAAGGGAATTACAAACCTTATTTCACGCAGAGAGAGGTCAATTGGCTCAAGAAATCGCAGAATCGTTGGCCAATAACGGAACTTCCTGGCATTATATCCCTCCTTATTCTCCAAATTTCGGCGGACTATGGGAGGCAGGGATTAAATCCTGCAAGCAACATCTAAAACGAATCATTGGTAGCTCTACTTTGACTTACGAAGAAATGGCAACGTTGTTAAGTCAGATAGAGGCATGTTTAAATTCTCGTCCAATGTATAGATTAACCGACGCTAATCAAATTGATGCTTTGAGTCCGGGTCATTTCTTGGTTGGTGAACCGTTGATAAACGTACCTGATCACAATTTCGAAGCAGCTTCCATTACGAGTTTGAAGCGATGGCAACTCGTACAGCGTATGACGCAACAGTTTTGGCGTCGCTGGTCAAGCGAATACTTGGCCACACTCCTTCAGAGACACAAGTGGTCGCATCAGACTCCTGAGCCAGATGAAGGAGACGTTGTGCTGGTTAAGGAGGACGATTTGCCGCCGGCAAAATGGTTACTGGGTAGGGTCGTCCAAAAACACCCTGGTCAAGACGGGCTCACTCGAGTAGTCACACTTCGCACTAGGGCTTCAATAATAAAAAGACCCGTATCAAAGTTGTGTATGTTACCTATAAATTAAGTGTTGTTACTGTGTGTTTAAAAGTAATAAGGTTTTGAGTATTGAGTTTCTGTAAATGTTAAAATTCTTTAGTGAAGGTATTTTGTTTTGAAGTTATTTTTGAGAATGTAGTTATGTGTATTTGGGAATTAATATGTGAATATAAAATTAAAAAAGTGAAATTGTTAGAGCTTGAGAATGGGCAGGCTGTGTCAGTTAGTCGCTCATTTGGTGTTTCTTTAGTCTTGTATGTATTCTTAATTTAGTACAGAAGTGTGTATTCTTAGTTTTCTTTTTGGGTTTATGACAAATGTGTGGTTTGCAAAGCATTGATGTAAACTAGTACCTAAGTAAGGACATTCCAAAGTATGTCCTTGGTGGGCGGTATGTTCACCCGCCATATGGCAGGATTGTGTTTTCTTTTGTGATTTGTTGCGAGGTATAGTTGATAAAGCCAAAACTAGATGGCGTGCAACCTATTTCTGAATCACGCTATCAACTGTATCTCGTAGCTTCTATAAGTAAAGGAGGATATGTACAAGATTTGAGATCTGTCAAGATATATTGTGTGTTGAGTTTTAAATATAACCTCGCATTAGTTCCGGAGTTTTTTTTTGAGCAAGAGACCACCCCCACCAGTGTTCCTGGGGTCGCCAAATACAAAGTCACTAGCAACCGTACTAACTAATCTGTCGTGAAGTGAGCTAGCGATAATGGGTGTCGAGAGATTATCTCGCCGGTGTAATGATGTAACTATCCTAGAACGAAACTGTTGTAGCGCGGGTAAATTGCGGCACTTTAGACGAAGCAATAATAAACTCTAATGGCATACAGTGCTCCATAGTGACATTGTGAACGGTAAAAGTTCCATTTAACGTTATTACTTGCGTAGCTGAAGTTGGCGTGCGAATGAACTAAATGCGTTACAAACTTAACCACTTATTCAACAAGCTGCAACTCATTTTGGCTAATAGCAGACAAAGTTACTTTACTTTGACTGGCCTGTGTCGTTTACAAATTGTTTACTTATTTCGTAACGACTGTTCAATGGTTGAGTGCATTTTACAGTAGGTCACGTACATGTACCTACACGATATGACTAGAGAAACCAAGGCGTTACGAATTCCAATTACTTGTATGTAAATGTACTCGTATGTATAACCTTGTTGATCTCACTTTTTATTTAGAAGATCCAATAATATACCATAATCTTTGAGCCCAACCAAATCCTTTTCAAATTATACATTTCGTTATTAATTTTATTTTATTTTGCTCTTTATTGTACGCCTTAAGCAGGGATTACAATAGGCGGACTTAATGCCCAATGGCATTCTTTACCAGTGAACCCTATTCACTACTTTAACCAGAATTAACTACGTATTAACCATAACTATTTAGTAATAATAGCTCAGAATAACTAAACAATAGTAGGTACGTTTATCTGTTATTACATAAAAATAATAATTATTATTATATGATACATTACAACATATAGGTTTTATAAGTTATCTTTGCAAGGCAAGCTTCGTAGAGAAGCAGTAATGGAAGATAAATAGAAGATAGGAAGATAGGTAGACTATAGAATATAAGAAATGAAGATTGAGCAAGAAATACAAATACATAAGTATATGCAGCGATGGCTTACACGTAATAATAAATGATGATACCAACTGGGTAAATACAGAGTAATATTCTGTTATTTATAAACTAGGCAAGGATTCAGTCCGAAGAATATGAGCAGGCAGAGAAATTCGTAACTGCAGCATGTATTGAAAAAGATTTAGAACAGAAGGAATATGGGTGAAATGATTATGAAGAACAAGGGATAGAGAACAGATAATAAAAGGAGATGGTTGTTCGGTAACGTGTTTGACACGTAAATGATACACTACACGATAAGCGATGAATCTAATATACAAAAATCTTTGTTATCGAGGTCCTCTGTAACGGCTTGACCGATTTTTATGATATTTTTGTGTATATTTGGTGGGTTTGAGAATAGGTCATAAGCTTTTTATACTCCTAAGTGATAAAGGTGGCCCTAA